>VZTL01005236.1:0-14392 GCA_013400535.1 Scopus umbretta
AAAGAGAGAGAGAAGAAAAATAATTTCTCTTGGCAATAGAAAGGAAGTAGACTTACATAAGTTAAACTAATGGGAGATTTTTCTTTTGTTGTCATTTCTAGTTTACTATATATGTAATCTTGTTTTACTTGCTGAGTTTTATAATGGAGGAATATTTCCTGGAGGATAAACCTTCATCTTGTTAACACAGCTGACAGTGGAATTAAATGCATTCTACAGCTTTGCAAGACTTAGTTATCTACTGAGTTTTTTGTATTTATTAAGAGTCATCAAGGAAAGAGTCCAAACCTACTACCAGATAAACAATAGTTTCAAACTCTAAACGCTTGTAGTTGTTGCAAATGTATTTTTGTTCTCATCACTAGTGGATGTCAGAGGAAAAGTCATATAGGCACATCTGTGCTACATGCTGGAGAGTTGTGCAGTCTGTTCTTACCCCAAAGGATGTTGACATATATGCATGATTCACTGGAGTATTGCATGGAAATATTATGGGTGTAAAATAGTTTAGTTTTGTGACCATGGTTCTGCAACTAAGTTGTCAAGTCCTGGATCAGAAGAATTTTAATTTATTAAGGTGCAGCACAAGGTTAATTTGCGTCTCATCCAGAGACTGTTAGATTGCAGCTCTGCTCTTTTTCCATTTGTACAGCATATGACATATAGCTTTTGAGAGACATAATATTTTTTTACACCAGTATTTTAGTGCTTGCTTGTTTTCCAATAGTTTGTTTCCAGTGGAGTCCATTGTATAGCCTGAGGCACAGTTTCTCACTTTAAACTCTGTGACTATTAGAGAGTTTTAGACCTGGCTCAGCAATCTGGTGCTCTTCAGCACAGCACCAAGCGCATGCCACCTCCTCACAGACAGTTAAGTTCCATTGATTTTCATCACCTTAAAATGTAGCGCTTGCTGAACTACTGTGCTCTGTGTGGGGAGATTGAAGCCTATGCTTCAAGGTTGTGTGGAACTGGTATCTACGTCTTTTAGCTTGGGCTTTTTGCGCTTTACTCCTATTAAAATCCTGGGGTGAATATAGCATAAATACTTAAATGCCAGTCATTGCAGGTGAACACAAGCAGAAGCACCATGCTGGTACAAATGAACAGGCTTGTTCTGAATGGACTCAGTTTTGGAAATATTTCTTCCAAGTTTGATTTACAATGATGTCTGTTCACATTAGTTTAAACAGGGAAATATCTACTCTTAGTTTGGAAGGATTCTTAGACTCTGTGAAAAGAACTGATTACTGTCTTTGAAGTGCTCAAGGTGAAATGTTGATTGGTATGTGGTAAAGCAGGATCTGGTGGGTAATGCAGAAAAGTGACATGACTACATACAGTAAAGTCTATAATAATAACTATCTTCCATAAATGGCTTTGTGATTCAGGAAGGCACTTTGAAGCACCCTCCTGCTTTCCTACTTGTTGCTCAAACTGAATTAAAAAACCGGTCTCTGGGCATGTGCAGATAGTTATACAAATGCATTTTCCTTTTTTAGAAACTTGATATCAATAACTGCCCCATTTAAAAGGTGATGGACTCTGCTTCAGCGAGGAAGTATGCTCTGTGCAGGGAGAAGAAAATATGTTAGAATCAATTACCAATTTTAATAGTGATATGTCAAAATAAAAATTTCCTCAAAAACGTTGAGTCTGGAAAGTTACTCTCCACCTTTCATTTATAATGGAGAATGGGGCTTATAGTATTGTACCATGTTTCAACTTTTTTCAACTTCAACATCAAGCAAGTTATATTTCATAGTACTGCCATGTGATTTGGAAATACATTTTGGGGTCACAGTCATGTTTTTGTGAATTTTGTAATTGACTAAGTCTTCATTCCCTACTGTAATGTCTTTGAGAGGGGAGCAGGTGAACAATATGTTTTAAATCAAATAATAATATTTGACTTTTAAAAATCTCTCCTTAATAACAGTTCCCTCTTTCCTACATCTGACATTAGACTCCGATATGGGCATTCTGCTACTTGCTGTTTTGGCTCTAGGAAGGATTTTTTTCTTATTTGATTGGCTGGTCTTTGGCAAATATTTATCAGCAACCCAGAGACTGGTTAGCTTATAAAATCTCTGCTATCATAAATTGGCAGGTGCCTTAGTAAATTACTTTTACATTTTTACATCACTGGGCATGGTTCTCTGTTAAATTCAGAAATAAGTTACAAAGAAGAACTTTTTTTAGGAAGCTGGAGAATAGTGTGGGCACGGGCAGGTGGAAAACTAATTTCTCCAAATCCTTTTTGTTTGAGATATGTTAAAAAAAAATAAAAAGAGATAAAATTAAAAAGTTACATTGGATTGCAGATTGTCAGATATGTATCCAGGTATATTTAGATAATGAAGTAGTAGTCTTAGTGCAAGATGTTGCTGTGTCTTTACGGACAGATCAGAAGAACCAAGATAGAAAACAAAATTTGATGATTAGTGTTATACAGTCCAAGAGTTAATCTGCTGCTTTGAAAAATAAAAGCAATAATGTAAATTTTAAATTAGGGAAGTCTGACTGACTGTCTTCTGTCTGTTTTTCCCATCCTCATACTGTGGTATAGCTGCTGTTCTGCTGTTTTTGAAGTACAGGAAGGGATTTTATCAGTGCTTTCCATAACTGCATTTTTTCTGTGATGGATGCTGCTGTCCATGAATATTTTCAAGCATTTCTGTCAACATGAGATAGGGTTTATGTCAACTCAACTAACAAACATAAGGCACACAACATGTTGCTGAGAGTCTCAGACTGTGTCATCAGCATTTTTAAAAAAAGGTTCATGAATGTAAAATACAATTAAAAGTTCATTAATATGTAAAAAGATAAATACGTCTTCATTAATAATAGTCTAAATTATTTTTTTCCTTAAATTAATACCACAATGAGACTAATTCCACACCATTGGATTTGAAATAAAATCAAGTATTATCAACCATTTTGACTCTGTAACAGTGATTGCTCTAAGTATGGATTTATAAAAGAAGTGATTAAAAGTATCTTACAAATCTTGAAGTATGTTTGGACTTCAGTTATTTCAGAGACGACTATAAATATCCTGTATTTTCCTATGGATTTAAATTCAGTTTTTATTATTGCTCTCATTTTCACAATTCAGTTGCTTTCCATGTGGAGGCCCCATATTTAGCATTATTGCATGACAGTATATTTGATTTGGTCTTTTTTTTTACAAGGTTGAAATACTCTTCAGCAGAAATAGGCTTTATCTCTTTCTCTTGTAGCTTTGCTCATGACATGATTATTTGTAGCACGTGTGCTGTCTTTTGTGCCTCTCTTTCTCTCTTGTCACCTATCATATACTGGCTGTTGAAAGTATAGATTTTATCCTGTGACTTAAACCTTTGTTTAAAAGCTTTGTGTTAAGATCATTATTACTACGGAAAGTTGGCAATCAATTATTTGTGTGCTGTCATATTATTTTCTTGGTTGTAGATGACAGAATCATAGAACGCTTTGGGTTGGAAGAGATCTTTTAAGGTCATCTAGTCCATCCCCTCTGCAATGAGCAGGGTTATCTCTTCAANCCTCTCTAGGCAACCTGTTCCAGTGTTTCACCACCCTCATTGTAAAAAAATGTCTTCCTTGTATCTAGTCTGAATCTACCCTCTTTTAGTTTAAAAGCATTACGCCTTGTCCTATCACAAGATGTTTTCTTTCTTTTCTTGCAGTTGTTTCCTTCCTTCCTATCTTTCTATCTTCATTATCAATAATACTTTAAGAAATTATTTACAAACAGTATGAATGCAATACAGCTTTGAATAATTCTGAACTTAGCATCTTTAGTAGCAAAAGCATCAGGTCTAGTCTGTGCTTTTCTGCTTACCATATTTACTTCTTGAATGCTGGAAACATTGCAGAAGTATGTCATAGATTTAGACTTCACAAATTATCTTTAAGTTTTGCTTGAGCAATTTAGAATCTGGTAAAGAATATCACCTGTGTCAAATGGCATTTCCATTGCATGATATTCACTGCATGTTAAAAGATGACTTTATGCACTACAAGTCAATAAATGCAGACTGTAATCAAAAGTTTTGCTTGCATAGGAAAAAAACGTGCTGCATGTAATAGAGCCTTTTCTAAAAGATATTGAAACGTGATGAACCACAACCATTTTTTGATTAAGTGAGGTTTTTTTCAATTTGATACTTAAAAAGAGCTATGAATATCGTTCAGTCATAGTTTCCTATCAATGCCAAGTGGCTGTCAAAATTGAGATTACCTATTTTCTAAAATATTAGAACCAAACAAATTCATTTCTCAAGTGATGCAGAAAGATTATAATCTGCAGCTAGCAGATATGTAAACCCCTTTTCCTGCAAGGTGTGAAATTAAGAAATACAATCTTGTCTGTTGCTGTCATATATGATTTTATGGACTATGCTTCTGAAAATTCAACATCCTGGAGTTGTTATTTAAATAGTCATGCTCACATATTGTCCTGGTCCACTATATCTATATTTTGAAATCCTTCCCCTGAATTGTTTGTCTTCATATTTTAAGATTTCTAGGACAGTGTTTGCACTGTCTTCCTAACTATTGTCATTGTTTAATTTAAAAGGAACTTTCTTAGTCTAACTGATTTAGTCAAGGTTGTAGAGAATTTCCTATCTTCCCATATTTCTTTGTTTTAACTCTTACTGGCTATTGGACAAAGATGCACAAACTTCTCCACTTGTTCCATCTGGTTTTGCTCAAATTCTGCCTCAGATCCAATTCCCAGAGTCTACTCAGGCTGCTGCTTTGTTCTTGCAAAGGACTTTAGCTTCACAGGCTTTTTTTTCTTTTTTTCTTTTTTTTTTTTCATTTCTCTGTCTTTAACAACAAGCCTTTCAGAAATGTTGGCATCACCACGCAAGATGTGTACTGTGCTTTATCTTTCTTGTATCCTAGTCAGTCTCTGGCTGTAGATCTAATCTGTATGTTTCTAATACATCCACATCGCTATGGCAATTAGATGTCAGATACAAGCTACACAGTAATGTTAAGTTTTTCCTCTAAAAAGCCCTATTCTCTGCCACTCCTTATTCAGCAGCTGCTGCTTAGTTACTTGGGGTTGGGCTTTGAGAAATGTGAGCCAGTGAAGGTTTGTTAATGCACACTATCTCAGGTATAATATTAAGAGGCTTTTCTGAGTTGAGACACTTCTGTTAATCATGATGCCTCCCCTACTTCTGTGCTGCTTCCAGCAGCAAGATAATGACAATTTACCATTGGCCTATAATTGTAGCAAATTACTCAGTCTCCTCTTTTATCTTTCCTTTTTCTGTATTATTGTCTCTGATGAGTATTAACTTCTCTGATGACTGGTTAGAAGTTGTGGAGCCACAATTTTAGCTCCCATTGTGAAGGGTTGGAAGCAGCAGCTGTTTAATGCTGTTTTTCCTGTCCACTTGGCCCTAGGTACTAGGTGACCCTTACAAGAATGTAGAAAGGCATATCCACAGTGCACATGGGAGCTCAACTGCAAACTTTGAGGAATGTTGTATTGCAATGAGAGAAATGGCATGTGAACCCTTTGAACTATAGGGGAAGCGTGTGGACTACAAAGACAAAATTTTCAAGAATGAAGTAAATGAAACACAAAAGCAAAAGTATTGCTAGAATAAGGATACAAATAAGAAGCAAGGCAATGGCAACCTTTCTTTGAATCGGAGTGAACTTACTGAACTTGAAGAGAGGGCATTTTAATCTACAGTTAAGTGAGACTTTTTAACTAGTTTTAACCCAAGCACTATTACTTTCTATACTGTCAACATCTCTGATTTGGAGACATGTTCGGTTCGGGATGCTTACCTGAACAGAAGTCCGATTAAGCTACTTCAGCTTCATTTTTTATTATCTTGGGGATCACCTACTTTATCCAAGTATCCCTTAAGGTGAAGCAAGTTCTCTTCTCACCTGTTTACAAGTAGCATCACTGAATGAAAAAGAAACTTTAAGCATGTCAGCACTGAAATTATGGAATCTGTCCTCAGACAGTCACAACTGCAGAACCAGTAGAGAGACAGTTAAACATGTTGGACTAGCTTAATTAATGTTGCCTCACCCAGCTGCATTTGGCTTTTAAAGATGTGTTGGTAACGTTGCTTGTTTGAAAGGTCAGTCTGGAATGCAATGGTGAAAAGTTCTTACGTGAAATATACATTATTCCAGGATAAAAAGGGAATAGTAAAATTATCATTTAGACATGCATTTTTTAAATTTAAGAAAAGTTTGAAATTTGCTTTCTCCAAAAGTAATTTATAAACAATTTTCCTCCTTTTTCTGAGACTGAAGGTGTTTTTTTGTTGCCTTGTGGATCAGTTTCCTAACTGGAGCAGAAGTTAGTGCCCAAAGCCAAGCATTATTTATTTAATGTGTGTGTCTGCAAAAATATTAATGATTCTTTCTCCTTCAGCAGCAATAGGAATAAATTCCATCCAAGCAGGTTTAAGAAACATCAATTAGGGCATCATTGTCCTGTCCCAAAAGCAGTTGCCTTTGTCTTGCACCAAGTGCAAAGAAATTTAGTTGCTTTACACGTATAAGGTGTCCTCCTCCTTATCTTTGTTCTTTGGAATCTGAGTCTGGAAAAACATTGTTTTTGAGGTTTTGTTGGTGCTCTCTTCTCTTTTTGTGTAATCACTGTCTAAGCTGAAGAAAGGTTTGAGCCTATCAAAAAACCCCAAACCAACAACAAACAAAACCCCCACCATACATCTATTGTCTACAGCTATATACAGTGTGTGTGTTTGTGTAAATATATATATATTATACACTAATTATGTTATTGGTATTATATGTCTAATTATTCTTTGAGAGCAGTTATTTCCACTTTCTATCTGTGGAGAATTTCTTGTAGGCTTTTGCTCATCATTTGCTTCTGGTGTACAAACTATTTCCCTCTTTTCCCATAGTAATAAACCTCTACAAATAATTAAAATTAATTATAATTGGTTTGTTCTATTTTAAAGTGCTAACTTTCCATACTTGTGTTTATTCAATTATTTTAATGAGAAAAAGCAATCAGGGAATCAGGGTATGTTCTGTTATTGACTTAAAATAACAAACAGGAAAAAGTACCCACGGTATCTTTTAGTATGGAATATATTAATGAAAAACATCTTCAGCACAAGATTATTTTTAATGGACTGAGTTTATATGCTAGGAATGCATTGAGGAGTTTTATTTGTTTTTCAGTTTATTTTGCTTTATTTCAAGATTTTTCAAGACTTTATTTTCTCCATGAACTATGTTGGAAAAGCATTCTTAATCTGTAATCTGTAATCTTAGTGGTAATCAATGTAATAGTTCTGGGTTTCTGAAAATCTTTAAAATTCAATATGCAAAATCATTTGATTAAATGGTTGTACAGCAAATGTAAAAACTCGTTTTTGTTTAGTATGGAGTGGAGAAGATTGATATTTGACAAAGAATCACAGAAGTTTATCTAAAGATACATTTTATTCATTTTGTCTACTATTTTAGAATATAGTAATAATTTGTCTCTCCATCCTGCTACATAACACAGACCTTTGATTTTTCTTGGATCTGTGTTATGTGAAGAAGAGAAAAGAAGGCTTGCTCTTCTGGTCAAGTATTAGTATGCCTGGCTAGAATATAAACTGTTTCAAAAGATTGTTTGGCTAAAAACTTACAAAGACATTTTTTACACTATACTTTGTTTATCTAGGTGTCTTTCTTGCAGCTTTTATTTGGCACATTCCTGAAGGAGCAAATAGTGTTGAAGAATCCATAACTGATTTTGTATTGTATTCATCCCAAAATGCATTTGTGCATCTGCTCGATGTTTTCGGTACATTTTCATACTAATTTCAGAGGTTTTGAACCAGCTGAACATTTTTGTATCTGAGAGGCTTTTTCCAACTATTTTTTGTTTGAGTAAAATTTCTATTCTACTCAAATTGTGCAAACAGTCTTTTGTGCAAGGAAGGAGAGCTATACAAGGATTATAAAGCACTACAACAGTAAGGAACCATTGATTTGAGAGGATGAGAGACAATGACTTCTAATGCTTGTAGATAGGTGTGCTGTCATATCTGATACTTGCATTCATACTATGTTGATACTCGCAGGGAGGTAGCATTAGAGGTTTAGTTTATTATAGCCCAGTATGACTGTAATGCATTTTACATGCTAAAACAATTCTCTCTAAAGGTTCTTATGCTTCCATTTGTTGTAGGCAAGAGGCATGATGTGTTGATAGAACTAGGAGGTCTTCAACATCTTCTGTTCAAAGCATCATTTGTTTGTCCTTTCTGCACTGTGTCATGTAACTAAGTTGGCCTGTTTCTATAATTCTGTGTCTCTCTCTGAATATCTGAGCAATAGGAAGTAGACATTTATTGTGCAATGTTAGTTTACAGGTTTGCATGATCTTGTGTTTTAAATGGCTTTTGTAAAGATTTGTGAACATGTCTCTCCTTGAGAAATTTCCGTAAGGATGACTTTTATTTCCAAGGTTGTGCCTTGCCTTTGTCATATATCATTTTGATAACATCTCTGCTAAAATTGTCCCTTTTGGTATGTGGTGCGTTAAATATTTTACAGCACAGTTGGCTTCATTTAGCAGCAGTCACATTTGTTTTCTTTAATTTGTAGTGTGTTCCTCTGGCTTCCTGTATTGTTTGTCATGACACTTTTTCCTGCCCTGCCACTTGGAGAGGTTTAGATTTCCTGGTTGCTGATAGTCACCATTCCATCAGCCTGTGCAGAAAATTCTTCTTGCCATGTGTCAGAACTGGCTCTTTTTTCAGCATTCAAGACTAATTTTGCTTCTGTGATGAAATTGCAGTGCATAGAGGATCTCTATTCAATTTGGTTAATTCCTATGTTCTATGCATTTTTTTTTTCTCTTTCCTACTTGGAAAACTGTTTCTAGCAGTGGTTTTTTTTCATGTTGTTCACCCTGCCTCTCAGTCACACCCTGGCATCCTAGATTTTTGTGGTGTGCTATTTTCTTACTGATCCTTCAGGTTTCATAGTCTTCAGTTCATATCTTGAAAAAATGTGGAAATGAGTGTGTTTTTCTGAAAATACAGAAATATCCTGGTATCTGTGGTCACATTAATTCACGGAATGATCATCTGTCAGGATTACTGGGTTTTGACTGTAGTTCTCCTCAGCTAAAGGCCTCTTAGCAATTACTGGATAGGCAATCCTATTTTGTTAGATTGTGTAAGTGATAGGTGTAACTGCCCCAAGTGCCTGGCGCCTGTGACAACAGCTCTATTAAGGCAACGTGTTTCTAGTTCTTCCTGGGATGGACCGTAAGTGAAGCCTTTGACTTTTCCTCCAAGTTCCTCTTTTAATTTTTTAAAAAAAGTAATGCTCTGTGTTCAGGGATCCTGCTTCTATGCTGTTTCCAGAGCTTTGCTCTAACTGGTCCACAGATCCACCCACATACTGGTTGCTTTTAGCTGTTATATCTGATAAGTTAACCAGGGTCAAACCAAGTCCGTAGCTGAATGGGTGACCTCAAAGGAACACTGATTTGCTGCAGGACATTTTTTTTATAATTCATTAGGTGGAAAGCTCTTAGCAGAGTCAGAACTGAATTTATATCCCAGAATGGTGTTAGTAAGGAGTTCACAGCTGTAATTCTGGCTTTCAAATGAACTAAAGTTGAATCTCAGACCACCTTGTTCACAACCACCTCACACACACCCCAAAACCTTAAACCCACTTATGAAACTCAGCATGAAAGTAAACACATCTGGCCATGCCCCAATACTTCTGCTGCCACTTCAAAGGAGAAGGGGAATGTTGTTAGGACAATGTTGGGAGCTGAAACAACTAAATATCTACTACCATGCTTCTATACAGTCAAGGGCTTGAAGTCTTTACCGCCCCATGTAATTATGAGGAGGGAATGTGATTTCTGACATTGGTGAATGGTTCTCAGTACATGAAGCAAAATGGACAAACACCTTCTTTTGTGTCTGCAGATGGCCAGATGCTTTGATCTGTGAGCTGATGCATCCTTATTACGCAGCGGAGGCAGAGGGAGGGGAAGAGAGAGAAAAAAGTGAAGGCAGTTGCCAAAATTGGCACACAGCCCCAGCTCTTGAATATGTTGGACCACCCTGAAAAGCATTCATATTAGTGTTGAGTAGTATAATTATTAGATTGTTGGTGTATGTTCCAGCAAGTATGTGATTTTGTTATTCTTTAAAATATGACCAGACTAAATATGTTGTCAGTGTCATCAAAACTAAGCTAATATTGTTGCTATCTTTGAGCCAAAAGTGTGCTTTTTTTTTTTTTTTGCATTCTTTTTCCAGTGCTTGGTCCTGTAGACTATGCTTGTACTGCTTTGTTGTATGACAGTACTGCTCTGCAATGTTAGGGGCTGCCCTCATCAGTTATTACAAGAAGTAAAACCATTTTGGATGCCAGCAGCTTTGACAGCTTTCCAGGAGAAGTTAATGATTAGATTATAATGGTAATATAATAGGGGAAAAAAATAAGGAGCATTGGTAACATTGTTTTTTGGTAATAAAGTAGAGTATGGCAAGAAAGAGATGTATTCTGCATTTTCTTCACAGTCAGTGAATTCCTCAGTGGTCTCCCTTATTTTCTGTAAAGATTGCTGGAATAATTAGAAAGCAAAATGTGTCATGTACGTATTAGTTTCGTTCCATAGACTTATTCTACTCTAGGTATTTTTATGGATTCTGTGAACCAAAATACGTTTCATTATAGTGCTAACCTTTGGCATGCTGTTGCACATCTTTCAGTCTGCACACCTTGGTTTCCTTTGTTGAGACTTCAGACCTACTTCTTCGGGTCAACAGTATCTATGACAGCAACTTAATTGCTACATGCATTTGTACTGTTCTTTGGCAATTATGTTTCAGATTCGTGTCAGTGTACCTGTTTGCCTGGGGGTTGGTTTTATATTAAATATCAGTAAAAAAACAGGTAACAGCTGCACAAACAACAGTGGAACAAAATCCCATATAATTGCAAGCCAGCCCATCTAAAAGGTGAGGGAAAGTGAATATTTTAATTATATTTTATCTGTTATTTCCAGAAAGCAAAAGCAGAAATTATGCTTCAAGAATTGTGGAAGAAGCTATTTACACTTATTGTCTTTGAGCCCCATAACATCACATTAGTGATTTTGCATTTATATTAAGCTTTATCTTTTATTCTTTTTTATCCAAATGTATAAATATTCACAAGCATTAATTTACCACTACTGACATATAGCTATTTTGGGGATGCAGATGACATTTACCAGTAATATAAAAAATTAAGAATACTGTTTCTAAATTAAGTAGTTGGGGCAATTTAGGCAATTTAGTGTAATTACTAACATTGGAAGTTGCCCAGAACTACAAGCTTAAATATAGGTTATTAGAAGATGAGACTGTAAAATTTTAATGGGGATAGATGGTCAGTTGTATTTAGGATGGTACATGTGGACAGAGATGCATACACATAACAGTCATTATCAAATTGAGAACAAGGAGCTTGGATTTGAAATCCTTCTGCCTGAAGATAGAGTAGCCAGTAAAGACACATGATTTCCACATGGAGTCTGTAGGCCTGCAGGTTTGTATTGTAAATACATTTTTCCCCACTTCATTTTTCTTTGTATTCTGAGGATTAAACTGTGTGTGATCTATTTGCTTTTTTATAAAAATGGTTGATACATACAATATTGTATATTGTAAAAAGAACAGCCAGCATAATAGATATGCAGGGTGTAGGAAGGTAGTGAATTGTCACTGGGTTTCATTTTTAAGAAACCCAGTCATCATAGATCACATTTTAATTGTGCCCTCTTAATTTAAAATGCCTGCTTAATGCTTCTTTCAGCTAAAAAATTCCTATTAGTTTCAGAGTCACTGGATTAATGTTTATGGTGATCAGCGTTTGGATGATTAGTCATTAGTGTTGTCAACCTAATGCAGAATAGAGACACAACCAATTATGCTCAAGGAAAAATGCCTGATTTTATTTCCATGGAGTTCTCTAATCTGTAGCACAGATATATAGACATGTTAAGTGGTTCTTTATAGATGGGCTAAAAAAAAGTAATCCACTACTGTGGTGGCATGGATATTTTAATATTTTTTTAAAATTAGCTTTATAGATGTATTTTTTTATATAATTTTTTTTTTTTCAAATACCACTGGAAGGATTTCACATTCAGTTTAGAACTTAATAGGTGGGCAACTAAAGTTGTCCCATGACCCCGTGGAGCTGGGTGTATGTGGAATTTAAAAGAAATTATCATTGGGTTGGGAGGCAGAGTGAAGGTTCTGCTTAGATGGGTGGCACTATAGCATAGTGCATTAAGAAAGGCCATTGCAAATTAGCCTCTGAGGAATTCAGGTTAGAAGACATCTGATGATATTGTAAAATACTAAGGTACAATGTGCAGTCTCAGAATGAGATCTGAATGTGAGTTGCTANCGGTGAGCCGGGGGCGCCTGGGGCCACCCCAGCGCTCACCCTGGCCCCTCTCCCCAGGGGCTTCTGCTTCTTCAACTCGGTGGCCATCTCGGCCAAACTGCTCCAGCAGAAGCTCAGCGTGGGCAGGATCCTCATCGTGGACTGGGTAAGGCCCCCCCGGGGAAGGGGGACGGGGACCCCCCCAGGCGACAGGGACCCCGTGGCGTGGGTGGGGGGGCCCTGACGCCGCTGCTGCCCCCGCAGGACATCCACCACGGGAACGGGACCCAGCAAGCCTTCTACAGCGACCCCGACGTCCTCTACATCTCCCTCCACCGCTATGACGACGGCAACTTCTTCCCGGGCAGCGGAGCGCCCGAGGAGGTACGGGGGGGCTGCGGAGGTGGGGGTCGCCCCGTGTCCCCTCCCCGGCTGCGGTGTTGGCGTCACCCGTGGCTGTGCCCAGGTCGGCAGCGGGATGGGAGTGGGCTACAACATCAACATCGCCTGGACCGGCGGCGTCGACCCCCCCATCGGGGACGTGGAGTATCTCACCGCTTTCAGGGGGGGGTCCTGGGGGGGGGGGTTCCTGCACCCTGGGGGAGGTCCCCGTGCCCTTGGGGGGGGGTCCCTGTGCCCGTCACGACCCCCTGCCCCCAGGACCGTGGTGATGCCCATTGCCAACGAGTTCTCCCCGGACGTGGTGCTGGTGTCGGCCGGCTTTGACGCCGTAGAGGGTCACCTCTCCCCGCTCGGCGGCTACTCTGTCACCGCCAAATGTGAGTGGGGCCTGGGGGGTGTCCCCAGGGTGGGGACCCTGGCTGAGCCGCTTGTCACATCCCACCCCGCCCCCGGTGTCCCCCAGGTTTCGGCCACTTGACGAAGCAGCTGATGATGTTGGCGGGCGGCCGGGTGGTGCTTGCGCTGGAGGGGGGGCACGANTGGAACGAGATGCACTCGTCCAGCGCCGTGCGCATGGCAGTGGGCTGCCTGGTGGAGCTCGCCTTCAAGGTGGCCGCTGGGGAGATCAAGGTGAGCAGGGTGGGCCGGCACACCGGCGGCCGTCCTCGCCCGCAGCCCCCCCGGGCCACCCGCACGCTCGGCGTCCGCGCGCTGACCTGGGGACCAGCCCTGGCGCACGCTTGCGTGCGCGTGCGCCGCACGGGCACGCTCACCTAGGAGCGCAGTGGCCCGTGCGCCAGCTCGTGTGCGCGCACGCTGCTTTCTTGCGTGCCTCCCTGGGGGTCCGGCGATCCTCGCGCGCGCTTGCGTCTGTGCGCGCTGCCCTTGGGCACGCTCGCCTGGATGCGCAGGGGCCCCTGTGCACGCTTGCACACGCGTGCGCCATTCTTGCGTGCGCTTACCTGGGGGCGTGGTGGTCCTCAGGCGTGCTTGCGTGTGTGCATTGATACCGTGCACGGGGGTCCTTGTGCACGCTTGCACGTGTGCAGCGTCCTCCTGCGTGCTTACCTGGGGTGCGATGGCCTCTCTGCAAGCTTGCACGCGTGTGCGCCGCTCTTGCGCACGCTTACCTCTGTGCGTGTGACGGGCCTCAAGCAAACTTGCATACGTGCACTTGTATGCACGCTCACCTGGGCACGCATGACAGCCCTTATGCGCGCTTGCGTGAGCGCCCCGTCCTCGTGCATGCTTGCATAGGTGTACACGATGGCACGCGCGCAGGCTTGCGTGTGCGTGCACCACGCTCGCGCGTGCTCGCGTTGGTGCGCCCGAGAGTCCTCGTGCCTGCTCGTGCGCGCGCGCTGCTCCCCCGCGTGCTCACCCGGGTGTGCGCCGCCACCCTCGGGCCTGCGCGGGCACGTGCCACGCGTGTCCCTCTCTGTCCCCACAGAACGGCTTCGCCGTCATCCGCCCCCCGGGACACCACGCGGAGGAGTCCACGGCCATGTGAGCGTGGGGCCGCGGGGAGGGGCTGTGCCGGTGGGACCCCCACGGGGGG
>VZTL01005241.1:0-22384 GCA_013400535.1 Scopus umbretta
CTGACAACTAATCAAAGTATTTAATTTTTAAAAAATCACAACATATCAGAATAATAAACTAACTGCCGCTAAGGGGGACCTCTAGAAATTGTCTAGTCAGGCCAAATTCATCTCTTCTGAAGGCTTTTTGCCTTCCAAAAAAAGCTGCTAATTCTTAAAATTCCTGAGATCTTCTATAGATGACAGTTAGATTTCAAAAATTTAGCAAAATAGTATTATTAAATTAACTTATCATGGATTAACAGGCTTGATTTCATAAAGAACAGCATACTTACTACTGCTGACTATTTGATGACTATTTCTCAGAAGCCTCTAACATCAATTGAATTTAAATGGGCTTTTTCAAACATCAACATTCAGTGTGACAATTCAGGAAATAATTGTAAATACTAAGTAAGACAACTGAATTTATTTCTATTATATACTAATTAGACATATGTGTCTGCATATGTAGATGAGTATATAAAATTAATATAAATTAGGAGAATATGTGCTTTTTTTTCTCCAAAATATATTTAGATAGTGACCTGGATTGTATAATAACTTGTAACAATTTTTACAGGCATTTATTTTATTGTACCTATAACACTTGCTTTGTTTGGTTTTTGGGTTTTTTTTTGTTTTTTTTTTTTGTTTTTTTTTTTCTGGGGGGGAAATATACATGAATTGTTTTTACTAGATATCATTTTTCCATTGCGTTTTGTCACAAAGCTGTATTTGCAGTTTCCTTTCTAGCCTCAACTGTTTGACCTTCTCAGTACTTCTCAGTACTTATCAGTATATGACAAGTAATTGATCAATTACATTTAAAAATAAAAAGTAAAAAAAACAATTTTTGACACAGAATATTATGTAACAATACATGCATTTTCTGGAAGATTTTTCAGGGAAAAAAAATGCAGTTGCTATTTCATTTATCTTTATTAATCAAGGAAATGTAAGCACTTGAATAAAACAACATGAAAATTTTAAACCTCCACCAAAAAGATCATAAAATAAATGATGACACAGAAAAGGGAAAGAGGAAGGGAAAAGAGTACAAGCCCATAACAGCTAAATCAGGTGTATAAGAAGGTCTTTGAAAATTTAAGACAAAAATCAGAAGACATATGGCTTTAGATTATAATAATACTTTTTAAATTCACTTTTCAAGATCTAATTTGTATCCGTGAAAAAGTACATAGACTAGGAGGCCTTCAATATGAACATTACTAGTAAAAATTTCAGGTGAATTTTCATCATTTTGTGAACAAAAATGGTCACTGATAAGTGATAACTCTTAAGTATTCCTAAAACAATACAGATGGCTCATGGTCTCTCTCTATTTACAGCTCTGAAACAGTGGTTACATGAACCACTACAAGGCACTCCAGAATTTCCTGCTCTGTTTCCATTCGCTTGGTATATCTTTGGCATGCTTTGCATTTTCTTTCCTACAGAGCACATAGAGACCTACTGCATCTAGGACTTTTAGTTAATGCATTCACAGCACGTCTACTGCTGTGCTTGCACACTTGCGATCTGTCCTATGGGAGTACCCCAAGACCAGCCCTAATATTGTACAGACATGGCTGTAGAGTTTTTATGGCCAGAAGGAAAGATCAGCTCAACCAGTATGATGCCCACAGGTCTGTGGTTTTTGCACATTTATAAACCCACTAGCATTTGTTGTTCCAAATCAGTCCACCTTAGATAGCTTAGCTCATGAGTTACTCACAATCAAATTAACTTACACTTCATTGCAATCTACTGAACCCAGAGCAGGAGGTTACTTAGCACCTTATTTTATTTCTTTCTGCCTAACATATTGAAAGCCATGCTATGAAGAATAAATTTTATTAAGCTTAAGACTGTCTTCCTGTATGGACACTGGTATAAGACTGTGTGTTTCGCATTTACAGAAACAAAGAATATTAAAAAACATTCCTTGTGTTTCAAAAATATCACTGATTTCCAACAATACAGAACACTAGCTATGTATGCTTAAATGAGTCACATCTCGAAACACTGACCGTTGTAGGTAATTACTCCTTTGAAAGAGAGGAAAATCACATTATTTAATATATTAGTAGAATATGACCAGAAATTACACTTATATGTTTTATGTGCTTATTTGAGGAGGAAAACACAAGTAGTGACAAGGACACCGGTGTGCTTCTCCATCTGGTTCCTCAAAAATTAGTGTTAAATGTATATCAGGTTTTCTACTTGAACAAGCTTGTTTGGCACCCTCATACACCATCACATCATAACCCAGAACAGGCAAAATGTACCCTGAACATTATACACATGCCATGAAATTGCTATTTTGCCCAGGTGAGGTTCTGCCAAGCATTGAAGAGAAAAAAGAAAAACAAAAAACAAAATCAAATTTCACAACAAAAAAATACCTTTGTCCTAATGCTGTAGGACCACTACCAGGCCCAAGAAAAGACTGTAGCCATGTGTTCTGTTGTGTGGTTATGGTCAATGGGTGCTGAAGAATGTTATTCCTGAGCAGTATCAGCACACACCCCTCTCAGCTGCCTTGCTGGGGAACCAAAGAGCCAGTGACTGCAGCCTGCTTTGACATAATGTTATGCTGTTCACAGTCCATACTGACGTAGACCTGATATGGTATGCGTGCTCCCTTGTCCTCTAACTGCTTGGACTAGTTACTTGTCTGCTCCAAGCCCTGCACAGCCACCTCAAACCTTGGCTTCTTGTATCTCACTACAACATAGAATCACAGAATCACAGAATCATAGAATCAGAGAATAGTTGGGGTTGGAAGGGACCTTTAAAGGTCATCTAGTCCAATCCCCTTACAATGAGCTCCTCAGTCTCTTTTAAGGCACAGCAACTTCAATTACATGAACAGTCCTTGCCTAATTCTAATTTTCTGTGTTAGTGTTAATACCTACATTAGATATCTCTCCAAAAGTAACAACTCACAAAGTGCAAACAAGAGTGCACAAGTTCAGATTTAAGCAGAAATGTCTCAATCCTATGATTGATATCTTTAAAAACAATGGTACGCACCAAGTCCTATTAGGCCTTAGGAGTCTCCAAAACTGGGGAAAAAATGAACAAAGAAATTTATATCGGGATCAATCAACCCACCTTCCATTCTGGCTAGTGTGCAGATAGAAGGCATGAGATTGAGACAAAGAAGCCCTGAAAACAGGATCTGCTCCTTTTTTGAGAGGTATATGAAATCTTCAGCCAGAGAAACTAAGAGGATTAGTTTCATAAAACTGGTGTTGCACAGTACCTGTTTTAAAATGTATCTCGTATTATCAATTTATTTACCATCTTGTCATTAACGTTCAAGACACCACACTCCTCTGCAGCCATGTAATTCAACAGAATCAGTTAAAACCTGCAACTGTAGTTATTTAAAAATAAGAATCAGTGTCTCTTGTGAAATAACTAAACAATCTAAAATTGAGTAACTGATAGTCTCCAAAATGTGAAGAGCTGATTGAATAAAAAGATGTTGTTCTGATAACATTTATCTGATCATGTTTAACCTATCTCAGCAGTGATCTGTTTAGCTATTAAACTCACCTATCACAGCATATAAATATTTGCTTTTTCAGATTTCTAAGGCAGGACTAATATTTCTATGGTAATATAGTATTTCGTTGAGCTAATCAGAACTTTAAACCATCCACAGCCAATTTAATAGTAAGAACCAAAACTTCACATCAAATGTAAACATTAATCAATTTTATGGTAATAAAGTCTTACCAGTAAATTGACAGTTAAGGTTTTTATTTAGTTTACTATGTCTGTGATTATATTGTGTATATTCAGTCTATGAAGATATCAAATAAACGTCTGAATTCTTAATCATATGAGAGTTCCTGCACTAGTATAGAATGTCAGCATTCAAAGCCAACCACAAAATGTCTCATTCTGATGTCTAAAGATCTTGAAACTCAATTTTCCTTGTAATGCAATTATAGAAAATCACACATACTCAGAAGAAAGCAAATACTAGGATCCAGACCCCAAAAGGCACTTAAGTACCTAACTTCAGGCAAATTAAACAGATATTAAGTATTTACATACCTTTGTGGATCTAGGACTAAACTGCTTTCAATTTTATTCTCCCTATTAAATGAACAATAACAGCTTATTCTGGTCCCTGTGCCACAGACTTAGCTATTGTCACAGGAAATATTTTTGCCTGAAAGTACATACTGAACTTTACCCATGAGACAAGTCTTGAAGAGAGAGAAAAAAGAGCAAGATGGGAATGTATCTATTTAACCACCTGATGTGACTGGAAGAAGGGTGAGAAGGGAGGGGGACAGCTGCAGTTGCCACCATTCCATTTGTCACCCGCAGCACCCACAGGGAATCTGGCATGGGTGGCCACAGCAGCCATGCCTTGGCCCACTCTGGTTTGCTACATCACCTACCTACTCATGAACCTGTCAGGCTCCACAGGAGGGTTGCTGAGGGAAAAATAGAAAGAGGCAGCTTGTCTGCAGCCTGCTTGAAAAGATACAGCTGCTTCCATGAGAGCCGAAGCTTTCCTGGGGAAGAGGGATATGATGCTGCTTGTGCAGATAGGCTACAACTGCTGCAAATGCAGGAGCATGCATTTGCATTGAAAGGGCTGCTCTTCCCTGGGCAAGGTACTCAACCCCTCAGGCCAGACCCTACATCCCAGCTGAAGCATTACAGACTTTCACAAGAAGGAGAAATGCAAATACCATTTAGGCATATATGCATGGTGAAGTGAGCAAAGAATAAACTTTCAGTTAGAAAGATACGGAAATCTGTTGAAGAGAGGAAGATCACAAACCAAATTTCCATAAGCACAAAACCACAGACTTGAAAGTCCTGAGCTGAGAGCCTGACTCTGCTAGAGTCACATTTTATGTACAGTGATCAACTGGAAACAAGACAGCATTGTGTTCCTGCACCTCCATTTAGAGCTCCTAGCTTCAGAGGGATTTTGTGTCCATGTTCCTACCCACCTACTTACATTGATAACTGGGTGCATCTGCCTTAAAAAAAAAAAAAAAAAGAGAGAGATTGAATTTTAGTTTACCAGTTCAAGATTATAAAGACTGTAATAGCATATGCCTTTTGTTCCATACTGATCCGGTGAATTACCTGGCAATCTCATTTTTTCAAACACTTAAACCACAAGGAAAATAAATCTATCCTCATTGTCAATAAAGGGAGCTAATGGTGACAAATTAGCCAACATGGCATGTACAATACTCTTTCAGAGAACCACTCTGGTTTATGCCTCCTTCTAGCACAAAGCTATTATGTTCCAGTCTACAACTCCAATGAAGGCTATTATAAAAAAAAATCCCTCATGCAAGTCATCATAGTGTAACAACTTCAGTGCCCTGGATATCCTGTTCCTAAGGATTCTGTTGTATTGCTCACTGCATGAGCTTTGAAAACATGGGTAAGAGTTATTAGACCTTCATGCTACTAACCTTGAGGGTGTCCCTTGAATCAAAAGGAAAATCAGGCAGCTACATTTAGCTCTACTTCTGCAGTTGCAACTTATAAATGCTCTTCCATTCATTAAAAGAAACAAACAAATGAAAAAAAAAAGCTTTCTGAAGTCAACATTCCATCCCATTATTGTGGAAATGTGCTGGCTCTGTAATTCACAATTACTGTTTATTTACAGTGATCTAATGAATGCAAGCAAATACCTATGTTGTAGTTTTCAGGATACTTCTCTCAAACAGACTTGTTTCTGCAGTACTTTGATGTTTTAGCCTCAGGCCATATGCAGTATGCCATTAACAACAACATTTTACCAATTCCTTGTGAACAGTTAAGGTAGTATTGGCATGCTAAAGGGAGAAAAAGCTCTTTGGTAAGAAAAAAATGTAATGTTATAGTTGGAAAATAGAAATTCAGGTTGGACGGAGGAAGCAGGTCACAATATAGCTGTAGCAGCTTTAATGGGTTACATAACCATTTGACACCCACAATAAAACTGAGCAAATTAAGTTTCTAGCAATCCTAAGGTCATTTCCACTTATCCACATTAATAATAGATTACATCTATTTAGCCCTTCATAATAAAACTTTTCCTCATTGAAAGCTATTGTGCTACATAATTAGGAACAGTGAGGATCTTGTTTTTAAAGATTTAAAAATATTTACTGTTACAATTAATTTAGAACCACGTATGAATCTCAAAACAGATTAACACATACTGTGTTCGGTTTTGGGCCCCTCAGTACAAGAAAGACACTGAGGTGCTGGAGTGTGTCCAAAGAAGAGCAATGAAGCTGGTGAAGAGTCTAGAGCACAAGTCTTGCAAGGAGTGGCTGAGGGAATTGGGATTGTATAGCCTGGAGAAAAGAAGGCTCAGGGAAGACCTTGGTGCTCTCTATAACTACCTGAAAGGAAGCTCTAGTGAGGTAGATGTCAGTCTCTTTTCCCAAATAACAAGTGATAGGATGAGAGAAAATCACCTGAAGTTGTGCCAGGGAAGGTTTAGACTGGGTATTAGAAAAAATTTCTTCATGGAAAGGGTTGTCAAGCATTGGACCAGGCTGCCCAGGGAAGTGGTTGTCACCATCCTTGGAGGTATTTAAAAGACGTGTAGGTGTGGCACTTAGGGACATGGCAGTGTTAGGTTTAAGGTTGGACTCAATCTTAGAGGTCTTTTCCAACCTAAATAATTCTACAATTCTATATAACACGACATATCAGTTTAGTTATGTTTGTCAACCATAGAGTGATGCCAGATTTATTCATACAAAAACTGGCTTTCATTATCATCAATACTTACCTTAGAACATATTTTTTTTCAGTAATTCTACTACATAATATTATTTTTTAAGGTAGTATAATGTTTGTTGTTGTTATCTTGTCCTTCTCCAATCCTTAATCATCTTACTGATTAGAAGTACAAGAAACATTCAAGGTTTTATTAAATAGTCACCTAAATTGTTTACAAAGTCTATCATCCACATTTCTCCCACACAAATATCAGGGAGAATATTTCTTAGAACTTGTCAGGAATACAGTAAAATATTCAACCACATAAAGATGGCAACATGAAAACTTGAAGAAATCCTAATGATACTTTGTGAACTTCTGCAGACAGAGTGCTAGATGGACTATCATTTGAGTGAGCCTTAACTATCCGAGATCTTAATTTTAGCTTATTTAAAACACATTCAAAAATAGCATCTTAGTTCTTTCTTTATAAGTGCTTACAGGGAGAGAGAGAGAGATTTTTTGTCTCAGTGAGAGCTGTCATGGATATGGATACACTAATACTATTCAAATAAAACTCCTGAGAATACACACAATGGTCTCCTGCTAATAAGTGTAACAAAGTTGTGGTTGTTTTGAAGTTCTTTTGTATTAATTTTTTTAACATTATGAAACTGAGCCCACGGAATGATTATTGAGGCATTTTTATCACTGGCAGCTGGATGCTAATGCGGATTATTTTCATATTGCCCAACAGTATTTCAACAACTTAAGATACAACTGTGTCCACATTTTGAACATCTTTATAAAAATAGGTGTCTTTTTTCATTACTTCTTTTTTAATGTTGTCTAACCACTAGTACTGCCATGCTCCTAAGGAAACTCCAGCATAAGGAAGACAACTAACATTCAAAATCTTTGATCAAGCTAACCACTTTCAATATATGTACCAGGTGTACAAAACCAATTAACTTACATGTGTTTATCCATCTGTAAAGGTATACATTATTTTACACTCAACTTTTTCATATCCTGCATGACAAAAAAATACCTGGAGGCAAATCTTAAGGATTTGATCTTTCAAATATTAATGTGCCTAGCTAGGGAGAATGGAGTTAAAACTCATTAGGTATATTACTTTGACAATCATATGCTTACTCTGGAGAAATGGGATTTAGTTCTCTATACATCTTCCATGACTTTTTTTGAAATACCATTCTCACTAAACCAAATCCATCTCATACTAGAGGAGGGACTGTAGCTCACTTCTAAGTAGCTAGCTCAGGTATTTTCTGTATAGCAACAGAAGCTCAGACTTCATTGCAGATCAGATGTCCACAAACCCACCCAGCTGCTTTGGAAAATTTTGTACCCCTTGATGTTTTAGTTTTGAAATATAACCTCACTGTTTGCTTTATTAAGATCACTCAACTTCCAGGACTTTTTTTCCTTCTTTTCTTGAAAAGGTTCATAAAATAGCAAGAGCCATTATATATTTCTGCTGGCAGATTGCAACACGTTGAGTGTAATCCAGAATTATATCAACTGGAACACTCTTTTGTCAAGAAATGTTAGAGGTGACTGGGGGGAAAAAATGAAAGAACTGTTTCAGCTGGCAGATTGCCACCAAACACTACTACATGGCTTTATTCTGACTGACCAGCAGATTTTAAACCTATGTAAAACTAAGAACACAGGTTAGAAAAATGACCCCTTACTGTAAGAGTTAGAAGGACCAACATTAGAGTGAAAGTGAAATGAACTGCTAAATGACTCTCTGCTTTATTTGTAGAGGTAAATCCAATGGAGCAGAACCAAAACTCTTCACTTCTGGAGCACGAGAGGATGGTGAGGAGAAAAGAAGAACTGCAACATTTTTTTTTATTTACAGCTACTGCAGATATGTATGGCCAGACCCTGGTCCCTCACTGAACAGAGACTCTAATGTACAAATCCAGTAATTCTCTGCTATCTTAATCCTCTTGGGAACTGTAGTATACTGAGCTAAAAGAAAGTGATCAGAAGGTCTATGGAGATATCTCTACATCACTATTTAAGCTTGAACTTCAGGTTTGAAGCTGGTGTGTATTAGTTGAGATGAGGACAGTTTCCCAGTCTATATTGTGAGATCTGGAACCACTTTCCATCATTTGGACCCACAGGCGTGTCATATCCCCATCCTGACTCCATACTGGGATGAGACTTCGACCCACCCACTAGTTTCCATGAGTACATAGCCTGGCTTTGTAGGTTGCAAAGAAATTAAGCATTCCAGTGGCTTCCCAGATCCTTGTGACTGGACACCTCTCCACAACTCAACCAGAGTTGCTCTGACTCACCTGGGAATTGACTGTGGGCAATGCAAATTCTGCACTTCTGAATCTACCACCAGAACATGTCTAAGAATCTACTTCATTTCTCTTTCTGGTGCAGTTTTTAGTAAGGACAAGAGAAAGATAAAGGAGGGTGAAAGAGAAAGCAGTTACATAGCGGAGGCTTGCAGCAAGTAGTGTGAACATGCTACAGGAAAGATTAAGAGCAGGAAGTCCAAGCTGTACTTTAATTCTGGTTCAGCATAATCTCTTTGTTCAGACTGACTGGGCATGGCAAGCTGAGCTGGGGGACGTAGGTTTGAGGAATATCTAAGATCAGCTTTCTCGGAGAAACACATTCCTATATTTTCTCCTGGAATTGCTCATGCACCTGTGACAATCCCAATCAAGAAAAAAATCATTTTCTTCTTTTAAGACAATGTTAAAATTTGCAATCATCTTAATTGTGTTATTGCACTTGGGACTTAACAGTACCACATCCAATGAATTCTTATAAACAAAAGAAATTAACTGAATGAGATAAGAAGAACAAGTTTTAATTCTTTTTAAAGTTGGGAGGGAGGTTAATTGTAAATAATATCTGTATCAGATGCATTACTGCATTGAGATTGAAAACTTGATCAGTAAATATTTTGCACCAAAGTCTAATTTATAGCATAACAGTTTGCATTCTTTAGTTGGGAAAAATTAGCAGAAATGAGTACTGAGGTGGTCCAGTGCACACTCTTGAACTTAGGTTCACACTCTAAAGATACATGGCTACCTTTTCTGTCTCTAAAGGGTTATCTAAATATTTGTAATTTCTAATGAGAACTCTAACTCTGTTAACTAAGTTATCATCACAGAATTATGGACAAAAATATTTAGAAATAGGTACTAAAATGATTTCAGTGCTTAATGAGAAACAAGATATTAAAAACAATACTTTCTAATTTTAAACCAAGACCTTCTTCTAAAGTAATGATGCTTCTGGTGTCACACATAACTGTAAAATCTGAACCTAATAATTGTGTACCAACTTCTATAAGGGCACAAATTTATGAGAAAGTTTACTCATAAGAAGCACCAGAAAAGAATTGCCAGAAAATTCGTCTTTCCAAAAAGTTAATCTAAATTATTTTCTAAAATACATTACCTATGATTGGTAGGTAAGACAGACTATAGTAGAGTAGATGTGCCATTTCATGAGCTTTCAAAATATTTCTTGTATTTTTTTCTCTGTAAATCATGTTTTGGTTTGGTTTGGTTCTGATGCTAATTATAAGATAAAAAGTATAATTCCAAAGGAAAGTTTTTCAAAATTTAAAATATGTTTGTATTTGCTAGAATATAATTATGATTTTTCCCCCCTCCCTTTCCCTTTGTAACTATATTCTGCCAGAAGAGGTCCACATAAAACTTAATTTAAATTAAAATTATTCTTATTTATATTTAATCTGTAAATCTCAGTGCAGCCCTAAAATGGCTAGGAGACTGACTATGCTATATAGCATTTTTTATTATATGACATTCTCCATAGAATTTCTGTATATAAGTGGTCATAACAGAAACAACAGCCCTATTTCAATATTTTTTTTTCTCTTGAGGCATGGAATTATTCCAAAGATTAACTTATTCCATTATATTTGTGATAGAAAATTGTATTTGGAGATTATACAATGGATTCATCAGTGAGCTGTAGCTGCTTTGTGTCTCTCTGGCACTGCAAAGCAGCTGTAAGTTCTCTACACTGGTTGGCTTTGCAGCTGCTTTCTGCTGCCAGCATGACACAAAGCAGCAAGAGCATCCTGGTGAATCTGGTCTGTACCTGATATTCCTTAGATTAGATATATATCTTTACACATCACGCTCAGGACTTTGGAAATTTATTTTGCAGACCAGACAACATAATGAGAAGAACAGGACAGACAGACAGACAGGCAAGTTGACTGGCTAGTTTTTGTTAAGGAGTTAGATACAGATGCAGTTCAAAGCCTTTAGACCAGGCATTCCTCACGTATTTCTCAAGGATTTATATACTGTATATACAGCACATTACAGAGATACCATGATTTCTTGTTGCCCATGCTAAGTCCTTGCCTTCCAGAGGTTTTGATTAGACCTTGACTAAATTACAGCACACTCTACTTCCTTCCATGAGACGCACTGGTGTTTTGGGGTTTTTTTTTACAACCATAACTGTTCTTCTGCTGTTTGGATCAGTTTACATCTTAGCTTTATTTTTTTCATCTGTTAAAGATGATAGCTTTCTCTAAGTAAGTCTAATCTGAGTACTCAGATTTTCATCTATGTTGCCATGCTCTCATTGAATCCAGAAGTATCAACTTGCCCTAGGCACTTCAGAGCTCAGGAAAGGAAGGTGACCTGCTTCAGGCATTCACAGACTTATTCAAAAACCGCCAATCCACCTTGATTACTTCCAGCTGTACCTTGAGTCCTGTTTGAAGCATTTCTGGGCTGTGTCAGGAAGAGACTATCTTTGTATGGCTCCAAACAGAGCTAGCTGTACTACTATCCTCTCTAAGTCAGAGGAGCAACGGTTTCCATGGTATGTGGATCAAAAAAAACAATATAAAAGTCTATCCTTTTTTTCTTTTTTCCTCAGAATTAATTAAAAGTCCCTTTAGTGGAACAACGTAAAATAAGAGATAGAGCCCATTGTAATTCCTTTACTGTGTTTTTTCTTTTTCCCACAACAAAAAAAATTTTCATAAACATCAACAAGTTGAGTCTTATTCTGGCCTACTAAATATATCCATTAAATATTCCAGACCTAACTATGGTAGTTACACAACTAAAACTGCTTTGTGAAACCAGATAGTACATGTATATGATTACTTTTTTTTTGCATATTCTTAGAACTGAAGAACTAATTATTACAGCAAAGAAAATGGAAGAAAATTCTTAACTATTTCTAGCTCTGCACTGTCAAAAGATCAGTTTTTATTTTATTTTTTAAGGGGTGGAGGATTACTCTATGCTCTTAAAATGGAAAGATCTATTCCCATGGTAGCTATCAGTGTCTGGACAACCACTGTGTTTAGCATAATGAAGTTATAAGATGGCCTTTGCTTGTTATGGATTGATTATTATGCAAAATACTTCCCACAGTGAAGGTGGGGATAATGGTCTTGTTTAGGGACACCACATACCTTTGTCATGTAAAGAATAAAGTTAACTGGTGATATAAAATCAGTGGCACTATGACTGTAAAAGCATATTTTTAAGTTAGTATAGTTACCTCTATATGGAATCAACCAAATTATGCATATAGATAGATGTAGTCATACATGGAAAACTCAGAAGCACATTTCCTTTCAACTAAAAATAAGCCTCATTTTTTCAAGGACCTCTTCTCGAGTTCTGACTATCCTTGGGATTAGTCCTTCCAGTTTCACAAAAAGGCACTTACAGATTCCTTATTCACTTGAAACTTTAGGCTGGGTCGATTTATTCCAATACCATAATGGCTGAAAATAGAGCTCCTTTAGGGTATAATCTTTCCGTGAGGAAAGAGAAGTTTATTTTTAACATACTCAAAACTTTGATTTTACTTTATTCTGTCAACATTGTAACATTTCGCAAAATTCACTGAGTTACCTTCTTTTTATATTAGGGTTTTTTGGTGTTTTTTTTCATGTGGGGAGAGAGGCTTGAGATGGTGGGATGTCTGGCAAATAGATTGAGAAATGTCACCACAAAAAGAGGAATCAAGATCTTAGCTCAGTTAAGATCACTGGGTAAGAGTATTGCTGTCAGCAGCAGTTCTCATGTGTATAATATCATTGTGCTTCTAAAGTCAGCATCACTAATGATTCTGCTGCACCAGAGAAGAACACACATGTATTCCACTGATGGAAGTTTGGCCTTTCCAAATTGCAGTAAAAATGCCTACACCTGAGCCAGTCACCCAAGGCATCCTCTACAGTCAGAGAACAAATGCACATGTTTAGAGGATAATTCATCTGAACTAGTTTTAAGAATTACACCCTTGAATTTTTTTTTTTTTCTTTTTTCTCCTCTCTGGACTATAAACAAAGTTGAGGATATCTAATCTGGGTATAGGAATCTAAATCCAGATGGATAAATCCTTCCCTTGGTCTTTATACACTGATAAGCTTAAGCAGGTTGCTTTATTCATAACATTATCTAGTTATGCCGGGTAAGACAAGTTCTGTGGAAAATGGGCAAATAACAGTTCTGTGTCTCTGAAAGCCTAATCTGAAGATAAATAAGAGCTTGTAACAGACTGTAAACCAGTTACAGACAGGATGTGCCAGGAGGCTACTGTTCTTGGTCCTACAGAATTGCTGGTCCAGAATAACACTCATTGCATAAGACCTGTGCTCACACCTCCAGTCTGAAAGATACTGTTTTAAAGAGGTACATAAACACCTTATATATTTCTAACCCAACCTGTTCGGCTACAAGTACTAATTAGCCCTGACCACCTACTTGCATGAAAAAACACTGGTACTTGGGAAACAGAAATACAGTCCTTTGCCAGGTCTGGAAAGAGTCACATCCTGTTGGGGCTAATTGAAGTTGAGAAAAATGACAGTTAACTTTGTTTGCAATGACAGTTAACATCTTTGTTTGCACTCTCCAGAGAGGGCTATGGCAGAGCAATATTAAGGCCAAAACACAATCCTGCTCCTCAAAGAATATACCTCCTGATATCTCATACCGCGTTTAACCTTATCACTGGATGCTTGACAAGAAGTCAGGATGTTGGAAAAGTCCCGACATGACTGGACTTGTTAGAGTGACTGGACCTGATGTTAGTTTATGGAATGGAATTTCTACAAAGTGGTTCAAGATTGCAGGTGAATTCAAGATCTCTGCAAAGTATACTCAGACTCACTATAGGTATTTTGAAACTGTACTCAAACCAAACTCCTAAAAGGCTGAGATTTTCTCATTGTTAATAACCACACAGGTTTACCAAAAAAAAAAAAGAAAAAAAATGTCATTTCAACTCAATAATTCCAAGTTCAGGCAGTTAACTTAGCTGCTGCATTTAGCAGATATCAGGGAAAACACCCCAGCCTGCACTTTTGTTGAGAACCAAAAATAATTATGTGGTCTGTAACTGTATAATAGTTACCATGTAATTACATGAAACTAGAGAATGTATTTGATATTTATGTACCATAATTTAAAAGCACTAACAATAGTACTAATGACTGAATAAAATAAACCTGCACAGCCGTTGCAACCTGTTCTAACACGTAGCAGTTTAGAGAAATAATACCACGAGGAAAGAAGGTAGTGCATGTTGTTTTCTTGCTTTTTTCTTCCTTTTATTTTTTTTAAGAGAGTACTTTTAAAAACATGGTTCCTTTGCTCATTAAAAAGCAGAAAAGCCTATAAAACAAAAACAAGACAGAGAGCCTTCTTCCTGAATGGACCTGTTACATCTGAAGCTAAATATAGATTAACATTGAAGCAAGATGGTCATCACATGTCTTTTGAGCAGCATGTGGCTCTTAAGCAGTTCCAGTGTCTCCCCATGCTGGGAGTGCACCATGTGTCTGGTAGGGAACGCTGCTGAAAAATCTCAGCCTCCAGCTGCAGGAGGAAGCAGGTCAGCAAGCACTGCGGAGGTTAGTGTTGCCCCATGACCCCAGGCTTCAAATGGATGCTTGTCCATCCCCACTCTACATTGCACTGAGGACATTTTGGGTACCGAAACCAGACCTCGTGACCTGAGCTCTCCTTTGGTATCTCTCCAAACTGGACTCTATGTATCTGGTGATTGTCAGCCTTATGAACATAAGGAAATCCAAAACACCCTGGAATTATAAAATAAAACTCTTGTATGACTTTGCATCACATTCATGAGAGTAATTTGCTTTTCCATTTACAGCTGAAAGTAGTGAGAGTGCTTACACTACAGCACAGAGCTTTTTCCATATTATTAAGAAAGCTTTCCTTGAAAAGAGATTAAGGGACCTGTTTTCCATATTTCTCATGTTGGTCAGAAAGGAGCTCATGCTTGCAACACAAACAACTTTGAGAAAATATCAGAGATTTTCTTATGCTGTTTTATAAGTAAGTTTTAAGCGCACTAATTCCTAAAAACTCTGATGAGTGTTTGTTTAGGTTTGTGATAAATGACTAGTACTACTGTAATTAAAAAACTAATTTTGGTTTCGTGGAACAAGATTGTTTGTCTATGACTTCTAAAAGGTATGAATGCATAAAATATTTTATGAGGCTTTTAAACGCTTGATGATAGAGATTCAGCATGAGTCTATTGTCGTGCTGGATGTCCAGGAACAAGAGGCCTCTTTTATTGTTCTCTGTAAAACCAGTGAAATGGAACCAATTGAAATATTGTGCACAGAGTCACAGACACAGGATAATAGTGCTTTTCTGAATGGTAAGAACACAACAAAGTGCATCTCAAGAGCTTTGTTTGTATGGAGCAGACCTCTCCTCAGAATGGACTGTCTGAAGAGGCTTTGCTTAATGCACTATTTAATGGCACGGCTCTTCAAGCTCTCCCTGCTCCATTATGACATGTGCACTACTGCTTCTTGGCTATGAGAACAGAAACAAAACAACAGGAAAAAAGGCTGTGGTTTGCTTAACCCATATGACTTCCACTCATTTTCCAAAACGTGCAAGTATCTAACAACAGAAAATATCAGACCGAATCAACATTCACAACATATGAACCTACAAACGTGATGGGGTGGGGGGAGAAAGACCTTCTACACAGTAAGGACTTGTTTATGTGGTGGAAATGATAGGATTTGCACTGGAAACTGAAATCACAGAAACCTTGTGATTGTGATAACATGTGTGAGGTACAAATTGCAAAGTAATGACAAATCTTCTGTTAGACTTCTGCAGCCTTAATACATAAATAAGGTACAAATTTGATATAATAATCCTTCTATAGCAATTTGTACTCCTTTTGTTTGTATGAACTGTGTTCTTGAATGCCTTAGCAGAACTTGAGACTGTAAATACCTCTAATAATTATATGTGGGCACTGCTTATGTAAGCACACATTTTAGCCAGCATTACAAATTACATGGTATAGTGAAGTGGTGAGCACCACTAATTACATAAAAATGCTTGTCATCTAAGAAGTACTGTTTTTGTTCAATAAAGAATGACCAGGGCATGAGGTGAAGGAGATGTAGAGAAACATTGCTGTAAGAGGGAATTGTGTTTTGCTTCAAACAGTCTGTCCATTTTCACAAAGAAATCAGACTGTGTTAGGGCATATGCACGTGAACTCTTTAAGAAGTCCAGTATGTAAGGTATTGAATCCTGAAGGCTTAATTGTAAATTATTGCAAGAGAACACTGGGATCCCAGTCCAATCCTAATGGGGATACTGTAGCAACTAGCCAATTACTTTCTCTTTCTAGCAGAAAGAAAAGAATAAATAAAAAATAAAAGGCAAAAGATTAAAGACAAAAGGAAAAAAAACTCACTGTACTAGTGCCATCTGATTAAATGTAATTGACTGTTAAGCTTAACTGATCAAATGGTTGGAATCATGGAACAGTCAGAGTAATATACTGCTTTTCAAAATACTCAAGATCATTAGACTGGAAGTTCACTTTTATCTTCCACTGCAAAAGATCAGTAGTATTCTTAATTAAATAATTACCCCTTAACATCTACATTCAGAGCACATTCAAGAAAAACCTCAGATGAAATATTTGTTGAAAAATCTTTCAAATAGTCATACATGATGGCTTACATATTATATAAAAGGATGTTTCTGACTTCTTCCATGATTGTTTATCATCTGAATAATGAAGAAAGTGTATTTTGAAGTAATAAATGTCAAAATCACTATCCACTTTTTCTGACACAAATTATGGCACTTATAACATATTAGTGTGTCTCCTATGTGACCAGGACTACAGAAGCTGAAAGACAAATTGGATTTCATACTATTTGTTGGCTACAGTAAACAGGCTATACATCACTTTTCCGTACTCTGAGGTATGCGTTACTCATCTTCCCAACAGTGAAAAGAGAGAAGTAGCTGCCATCTCACAGTAGGCAGCAGTAGTGTCCTGGTTTTGGATGGGATAGAGTTAATTTTTTCCTAGTAGCTGCAATAGTGCTGTGTTTTGGATTTAGTAGGAGAATAATGCTGATAACACACTGATGTTTTTAGTTGTTGCTCAGTAGTGTTTACACTAGTCAAGGACTTTTCAGCTTCCCCTGCTCTGCCAGGGGCACAAGAAGCTGGGAGGGGGCACAGGCAGGACAGCTGACCCAAACTGGCCAAAGGGTTATTCCACACCACATGGTTGCATGCTCAGTATAGAAACTGGGGGGAATTGGCTGGGGGGCAGCGATCGCTGCTCGGGGACGGTCTGGGCACCGGTCAGCGGGTGGTGAGCAATTGCATTGTGCATCACTTGTTTGTATATTCTTGTATCATTATTATTATTATTTGCTCTTTCTCTGCTGTCCTATTAAATTGGCTTTATCTCAACCCATGGGTTTTACTTTTTTAATTCTCATTCTGTCCCCCATCCCACCAGGGGCGGGGGTGGGGGGGAGGGTGAGCGAGTGGCTGTGTGGTGCTTAGTTGTCAACTGGGGTTAAACCACAACAAGTAGGTTCAGTAAGTGGTCTGCCTAATTCAGACACCGACAGCCCCTCTGTCCACTGGTGGCAGAGGGATCTGGGGACTGCAAGCTCTGGGTCAATTGGTCCTTTGCCTTTCCAGTTGTTTTTTTCTCAGCTCTTCATCCCATAAACAGACTTCTTGTCTTCTCAGTTATAATTGCACACCTCCCTTTTTTCTTGATGCTTGTCATCTCTAGCTCCTTGTTTTGTGTCCTTTCTCCCACACACTCTTCCTTATGATACCTATAGTTCAGTATAATCTAGCTTAGTCCTCTACCTCGCATCTTCACACAATATCTGTACGGCAGCAGAGCTTTGATTCAGGTTAAAATGTTTCCACTTGTTAGTTTTTCAGACTGTTGACAGCTAAACTTCCTGCAAAGGAAGTACTAGGGAAGATGTTTGTGTGTACATATTTACTTCTATTTACTTGTGTAACAATCTGAAAACCACATTAAATATTTTTATGAAAAGAACTTAGAATACAATATAATAAAAAGATAAAACTTGAGTATCTCACCTTGAACAGAGATCCACCTTATCACTATTGCATAACATCATAATTGAGAAAAGTGAGAGCCGAGTTTGAGAAGCCAGAGGAAGAATGCAAACTTAAAACACACCATAATGTATTTTCTTTGACTCCCTATAATAGATACTTGTATCTGTAGGACCTCCTTTTGGATGTCTCCATTTATTCATTTCAGGGTTTTGTAAAGAGCTTCACACACAAGTATTTTATTCAGCCTTGTGCATTAAAAAAACTTATTGACATGTCAAAAAAATATTCAATTCCACATGAACGTGTTCTGTTTCTATTGTACTTACATGCACATGGGCACACATAGATTTTTGGACAACATAGCTATTATTTCAAATATACTTAGTATCTATTAGTTGCTCAAAAAATGAAGTTTGTGTGTAAAGTGACATACAGAAGCCATATTTTTAACTGTAAATCAATGCCAAAGAATACTAGCATTTTTTGCTGGTTTTGTATGCATTTATGTGTACAAAACAAACCCGTGACCTAAAAGAATAACATGTACATTAGCACCTGATATCAAATTTATTACACAGCTCAACTAAATCCTCTACACACTTTTTGTTAACAGATCAAAAAATAAGGATTCAGAATAGATAAGGAAAATTGTCTGCAATATTTGAATTTAAAAAGAATGATTTTTTCTTTTGCATATATTCAGAGTTTTATTTTCTTTCAATTTAAAATTTTCAGTTTATTTGTGAATGCCTTTACAGCATGGTTCAGCGTTTAAAACTGTAACATTAAGAAGGACTTCTTAAAACTGAGCTGCCATTCTTGCTGTTGTTCCTTACACCTTGACCTTGTATTCTTCTCTTTGTCTTGCAATTCCCAAGCTACTCCTGCCACTCTTCTTCTGGCTCTTTTTTGGCCAGAGCTGCTAGCTTCACAAGAAAATCATAATAAACTGATTTTCACTTGTATTTTTTAATCCAGGATTAGTACGTTGCATTGACAACTAAAGAGCTGTTGGTGTTCTTTCTTTTCTAATCTGTGGGTACTCTCCTGTTGGTTCTATTATCTTCTCACCCTTTGTTTCACTACTTAATACTGTTAGCAAATGTCAGTGTTCATCACCATCACAGTTTGTTTTACCACAGGAAATGCTTTCAGTTGAATAGAAATGATAGGTGAAATGCCATTAGATAAACAGTGTTAAGCACTGAGACTCAGTTCTTCAGGATGATGGTTTTTTATGATTATGTTATAGTTCCCAAAGGATTACCCTTTCCTGATAGACAGAAAAAGTGAAAATTTGAATACACTCTTATGACCCATCTTCCCAGTATTTGTTTCACATTCTCTCCAAAAGGAGAGAGAGAGAGAGGGCACAGTGAAAAAAAGAACATTCCCACAATACATCTAACCACCCACAGAGAAATTTTCTAATGCTCTTGAACTTGATAAAGGTTCTGCATCAAATGTACTGTTAGGAATAGCACATTGCCAGTTGCGTATAGTGTGTGCTGTACCACTTGTCCTAACCTAACAGTATCATGGGAAGGGAAAGCAGGGCAAGTGAAAGAAAGGGGAAGAGGGAAGGGAAAAGACAAAGGGGAAAAGGAAAGAAGGAAGGGGAAAGGGCAGGCAAAAGGAAGGGAAATACATGTCTCTCACTGCTGTTAAGAGATACTTAGATACAAAATAAAATGTTCATGGAAGAGTGGTATAAAAGTAGAAAAATGTTTAAAAACTAAATATGTGTATACATATATTCATTCTACTTGGAATGGCTGGGATGGAGTTAATTTTCTTCATAGCAGCCAGTATGGTACTGTGTTTTGGGTTTGTGACTAAAGCAGTGTTGATAACACCAATGTTTTGGTTATTGATGAGCAGTGCTGCTTATACAGCCTCGACGTTATTTGGCTGGGGTTTTTTTGTTGTTTTTTTTTCCCCATTCTGCTCCTCACAATGATTAGGCTGAGTGTGTGAAAGAAGTTGGGAAGGGTCACAACCTCATCAGTTGACCCAAACTGACCAAATTATACTCCAAGCAACATAACATCATGTTCACCAATAAAAACTGCAGGGAGGTAGCCATTACTCAGAGACTAGCTGGGCATCGATCTACTTGTGGGAGGTGTTGAGTGATTGCCTTAGCATCACTTGTTTGGTTGGTTGGTTTTTTTCTTCCTCTTTCCTCTACTTTTTAAACTGTTTTCATCTTGACCCATGAGTTTTCTCACCTTCACTCTTCCTGCTTGCTCCCTTGTCCTGCTGGAGCAGAGGGGAGCAAAAGAATGGTTATGTGATGTTTAGCTGCTTGCCAGGGATAAGTTGTATAAACACCACTGTATAAAAAATATGTATTTTTAGTTTCTGAAGAAGAAATAATTTCTTTGCCTAGCAAGAATAAGGGAAAAGTTAAGACTTCAAGTGGTGGTAAAGAGGTTTGGCAAGAGGGATAGTGTAATTTACAGAATGTTCATATGTTCTATGAAGATAATCTTAAATTTGTGTGGGGTGCATAAGCATGAGTATGGAATATGTAAATATTATTGTACAGATAGAGAGAAGAGCAGGAAGTGAGAAATTATTTAGGATTACAGGAACACATTTAGGATAAGAGAAAGACCAGTTTTAGCTCTTCCTTCTCTTACTATTTTTGTCTCTAGAGTTAATCAGATAAAATAAGAAGGTTCCATCCTCTAACAATGTGGGGACTGGTGATTAATGGACATTCTCAGCAATGGAAGGTCTTAGTGTCCCCTAAATTTTCCTGTTAAAAACTAGTCAAAGACTTCAGATAGAGTTTCTTCAACAGTTGGGTGTTAAATATGGCTAATTAAGATTACAAATTTAGATTCACAACAGTAAATAGCAGTTCCTCCCTACAGCCTGAGGATAGATGTCACACTATTTAAATCATGTGACTTAAATCACAGCCTTCTCATTAGTTTACAGCACAACAGCTAGCTTGGTATTTAACTGTATGATTACTTTTGTGAATTGCATTCATCAATAACTTGTTTTCTCTATCCACAGTATATGAAAATGAGGAGTTATCCTTTGTAAAAGTTTATTTTGAGCTATTATAGACTTGGATTAATAAAAAACAGGATGCAAAAAAAGCTGAAGGAAATGCTCTCAACTCAAAGAAGTTTAGAATAAAACTCATGGCCTATTTAAAATATTAGTCAATTGTTATGAAATACATTCAGCTTTGTAGCATTCATTAAAAAAATAGATAAAAACAAAGATTAAAGATGGATAAAAACTTATCTGTAGTTTACCACAAACGCAAACAGTTCTAAATGTTGCAGCTATTTCACAGCATTTTTTTCCCACCTTGTACCAGACTGGTACTGAATGTCAAGCTAGTTAATCACAGCCATTTTTTCTAACTTGTAACCTTTTTCTGTAGCTTTCCTCTCTACACTGCCTCAATCTCCATTAAAGCTATACAGGCTGCTCAAACGGTAGAGCTTGCTAAAAGCACTCATGGGAGGGCCAACGTGTAAAATGCGTGTAACAGTTCATTATTTTCAGGAGTAAGTACAAGCAGTGTTGTGAGACTATTTTAAATAAGCAGTGAATAGACATACAAACTAATACATACTAGTCTTAATATATCTGGAAGGACTTTTATTTTTAATGAGTATTTTACTGTGTTTTGGTGGACTTGATTGCAAATGTGAGCCTTTGTAACCTGGTCTCTAACACAAAGCAGTAGGGAAAATAATTTGATAGAAAAACAAATCAAGGAGTAAATATCTGGAATCACGTTGTGCACATAGAACTGTGCACTCTATGAGTCAAAGTGAATAAATCAAACCAGTTAATGGATTCCAGTTACCATGTATTATGCTTTTCATTGCCTGGCTGGGCTTTTTTTGTTTGTTTGTTTGGTTTTGTTTGGTTTTTTTTTTTTTTTTTGCAAAAAGGCTATAAAGTCAAAGTCACTTGCCCATTTAATGGTATCTGCTCATGAGAATTACCTTATTGACTCAAAATCTCCTTTTGACCAAGAAGCTGTACCTGGTCCATGGTATGGACATATCCTTTCAGAGTTATAGCTAGGTATTTGCTCCCTAGAAAAGGTCTATTAATAAATAAATAAAATGCCTATGAAAGTTCTACCCAGACATTTTATCTCCTAATTTAATTAAGGTTTTATAATGTAATATTAAGGGATAAAGGGAGATGTAAGCTCAAACAACAACATAGAGTTTTAAGATTTCCCAGTCTGAAAA
>VZTL01005242.1:0-12694 GCA_013400535.1 Scopus umbretta
TAAGCTGAAAGCAGGACACCAGTGTATGTTTGCTTATATCCATAATAAAATACTCTGCATGGTTTCATGATTAGCATAAATAATCCCTAAAACTATGTAAGATTTTAAACTACTTTGGATTTATGGAGCTCACAGATTAGAAATTATGTTGAAGGGGTAATCTGAAGGGCATATTTGTATTTTTAAAAATACTTTCAAATTATGGTGGCTTTAAGATTTCTGGTAGAAAAGATTGGGCTCGGGAGAATAGGGGAAAGAGAAATATGCAGTAGTAGGCTTTCTAATACGTGTGGGAGGTTTTATTTCTTGCTGGAGAAAGATTAGGAAAAATGCACGCTTGGAAAAATTCCACTTTCTCTCTCTGCTGTAATCACTCCCTCAGATTATTGTCATGGAGATCCTCTCATACTTAGGAAGCCAAATCACCAGTTTTGGCAGCGCATTTCTTAATACCTTTATAAAAGGGCCTGAAGAACTGGCCTCCTTTGCCATCAGGCTTTGTGTTACCAAAAATTTGCACCTGCGCTTTAGTCAAATGATGACTGTTAGTCTCAACGCTGCTTAATTGGGAGCATAGCTGGAGATCGGATTTGTGCCCATCACTCATTTCATGGCTCTTTTCCAACTCCGGGAGCATGAGTGCACACACCAGTTAAAATGAGCCTCCAAACTGAGTGTCACCCACTGTGTGGCAAGAATCTGCCGTTTGAGGTAAGTGGCCCTTGTCAGGGCTAAGTAGAGTGACTGAAAGCTACTCTATATCAACATCGTATGCAGCAGGTAAACAGTCTTTTTGGAGGGAAGATATCTTAACAGCAACTGAGGTTTCAACTCTTGTACTTGGCCTTGGAGACCTTTCGTTTAAGACTATGACCTTCAGTGAGTCCCAGATGGGAATAAGTTTACAGGTTCTCCAGGTCCTGTAAAGGGGAGAGATGCCTGTGCTTCACCAGCTGTCATCCAAAAGGAATTGTTGATGCAGGCTTTAATTAACAAACATAATTGGGGACAATTTAGAGGGAAAGGCATAGTTAGTCAAAATGATGGAACTGGCAAGAGGAAAATTACGCAAGATCCATTTCTCTGAATGTGTTGGTGGAACTGGCTAAAAAAAAAGAAGTTTTGATATTTTAACCATTCTTGTGTCACTGCACATGTGCATCGCCTTTCTGTGTCAGGGAGACAGATGATACTTGTGCAGTCAATGACACTGACATTGCTGTGACAGGAGATAGAAAAAAGGAACGTGCATGTTTGTTTTTGGATCAGAATATGCAGACCTCATGCCTCTTACAGCTGTCTGCGGTACGTGTGATTTTAAGGCTGCTGTAGTGCTTTGTTGCTAACTTTGTTGCTAACATCAAGAAAATAGATGTGGCAGAATTTGCCTGAGTAAGAAGTTATCTCTATATTTGGTTTTTTGCTCGAAGAGCTTGTTGGGTTAACACAACCAACTTTATTCCTGCAAGCTGGGACACTGCAAAATCCTTTTATTTTTCTTGTTTCATCAGGAACCACAGTTTTCTTCTTGTAGCTAGGTCTTTAAGGAAAACACATTTTTCCAGAACTTCAGATAAAATTGTCAGAACTGGCAACCCTGTTCAGAATTATTAGCTGTAAAATTTAGTAAAAAGAAAGGGCCTAATTCTCAGTAACAGGTATAATTGGCTTTAATGCTTAATTACTCTGAGTCAACTAATTGGTTTCATTGGGACTACTCACAGTAATACTCACAGCTAGGCATGTAAGCGCATTCAGAATCAGTCTTAAAGTTTGTAAGTTTTGCAGTATGACAAAAGTCATTAATGCAGAAAGAATGTCCCGGGCTGTCTGCTTTCAGATAATATAAAATGTCAATGCTAATGAAATACTGTGTTATTAGCAGTTGTTTCTTGTGCTTAGACTTTAGACCATAGAATCAGTGTGGAATATTATTCTTCTGTAGCAAAATAAAACTTGGCTGCATTCACACTTTCTTGGTGACAAATGTTCATGACAATGTATCTCTTGTGGATGAGGTGGAAAAAGTGTCAGTTCTAACACTGTAATTATATTAATTTAATGTATTTTACATAGTAATACAATTTGTTGATATAGTCAACTAAAATGTTTTCTTCATTCAGAATACTTTTAGGGTAAAATTATTTATAATCATGCAATAACCATTTATAATCATGCAATTCTGTTGCATTTAGAATGCACTGGTGGTCTTGTTTCATATTGATGTGCTGAGGCTATAACTTGACCCTTGGTACATGGCTTCCTTCCCCAGGTTTCGTTGGGGAACCAATGTTACTGGATATTTGGAAGAAGGTAATCATGGCCTTTACTGAAGACTTTGTATAGGGGCATCACAATAATTTTCGTATCTTGAAATTTCAATCCAATCTATAAGAAACACAACGGAGATGATGTCTGAAGAGAACTTCAATGAGTAGCAAATTCAGTAAGAAAGTAGGGAGGCAGAGTTGAAAAATGAAATGCCTGTGTTTCTTCTGCACTCCAGACTCACTGTGGTTTCATTCTGATTCTGAAGTACATGAGATAGAGGAAGCATGTGACAAGTCTTTGCATGCTGATATACTGTATGGACACATGCCATTTTAACTACGATGGGTAACAACTGCAGCACGTATTTCAGTTAATCACAAAATCCTTGCTATGCATAATTTATAGTACAATATCATTTTTATGGTTAGTGCTTACAGTACTTGGACAGACAGACATCTGGTTAATAGTTTATAAGCAAATTAAATACTTGATGCATTATTAAAATGGAAGAGAAATTTCATCAAGGCTAACTCTAATTCTTTGCTAGAGTGTTGGAAAATAGTTAAAGCCTGCTGCAAACGTGATGTCCCAGATTGAGGAGGACCTGTTTTGAATGTGGCACTTGTCTGCCTGTGTGTCCTTTTCTCTGTTCTGCGGATAAAAGGGTAAGGAGTCTACTGATGGTTAGATTTCAGAACTGACTGGGGTACATGTCCTTGGGAAAAATGTTCTTATGTTCTCTCAGTCAGTCAAAACCTAGGTCAGTCAAGTGTTACAACAGCACAAAGCCATCAGAAAAAGGTTTAAGTTAAAAGTATATGTCTCAAGCTAGTCACATTTTACTACAGCTTTGCACTAAGCCATAGGAATCTCTCTCAGAACAGAAAATATGCTCCCAGTTAGGATGAAATGAGAAATTAATAGTTATATTGCAGTATTCCTTGAGAAAGAGATTACTCACATCTGACATCTGTAATAATCCTTTGTGTTCCTTGCTGAGATCATGATAGTACATTTGGGGTTTTTTTTCTGCTTAATTCTCTGTTTTCTTGCACTAGAGAAGTGCTAGAAACAAATGCAGGGACCTTGATGTGGCTATGCTTGATGCATGAGGCATCTGTAATGTTTGGAGGAGAATGGCTCTTCCCAATGCTCAGCCTCAGTTGAGGGAGCATGTGGGCGTAAAGGTCATGTTGTGCAGACTGCTGGTGAAAAGGTCTGTAGTTGAATACCTCATGTGATGCTCTCAGCTTCTGCCGTCTGTGGGGTTTTGTTGTTGTTGTTGGCATCTCTCTCTTCCTGCCGCCTTTTCCATTCTCCTGTGTTTATCAGGGCTACGTATGCTGGCAGCAGCAATGTTGTTGGCCTGCAGTTTCTTGAAGGCTGTCCCTACTGGATTGGGAGAGTTGCCGTACATGCATTGAAAGCTGTAAGTTGGGAACTATAGCTTTAAATGATCAGCCTGTATCCTTAGGACCTCTGATAAAGAGCCATGTAATCTACATGGTGCTTCTGTGAACCCAGTTAAGGCAATCATTCCCCAGAGCAATGATCGCTCCTTCTCTCTGCTTAGTGAGTGCTCTTCGGGTCATTGTGGGTAAGGGTGGTTTATTGAAAGTACTGAGGTGGAGGGGTAGGAATAAACTGCTGCTAATGAGTAGTCATTGCTTACATTTAAAGCAATTTGGCATGTACATCTATTCATGAACAATTTAATTTTGTCTTATCAGCTTCTTCATTCATCATTCCTTATGACTTACATGACATGTGAACACTCTTTTCAGATTTCACTCATGATGAATGTTTTCCAGAAAACTTTAAAAGTTTGTTTCAGAATTCTTACAATTACTTCCTAGGTTGAAATAGCCAAAAATAAATGGAAAGCAGTTGCTCATTTTAATTTTCTCAGTGTGGAACCATGGCAAAATCTTGGTGCATTTCAAAGCTAATAATAAAATATTAACTGGGGTTAACTAATAACAGGTAACTAATAACTGGGGTTAACTAATAGCAAAATAATAGCCTATAATTAAAAGGTGAAAATAAATCAATAAGGTTCAATTTGTAACTTGTTCTTCTGAGCCTTGAGATAAGACTAAACCATTCTGCGGCATGAATTTGATGAGATTGCTTGAAACAGTAATTTTTGGGACAAATTAATTTCATGTTTATTTTTAAAAGAAAACAAGATAGGCATCACTGAATAGCCTTGGGGTCTAACCTTGCAAGCTTTCCCTTCTGCAAGCAGTGCATGTAACAGCTCTGTCAGTGTTAAGGGACCCCCCAAGGGGAGAGTGGCAAAAATGTTTGGTCGGGAAGTATCATTACACAGACGGAATATAGCTTTTTGTTAACGGGCTTCATGACATCATAATAGGAAACCAGGGGAAAGAGTCACCAAGATGAAGGCAACATAGGGCATGAAATGCCATTAAAAAATGGCAGGGCTTTCTAAATGTAGCTGCTCATGGTTAATGCTGCCCGAGGCAGCAAAAACATGATCTTAGCAGGTACCCACCTAAGTGGCTGTATATATACCCAGAGATATGTGTCAGCAGCCTTAGGAGCGTGCAGGGACCATCTGTTAACCAGCATGAGTTTAAAAGGCTTAAAGTAGGCTCCGAAAGATGTGCACTTGTTTTTTCAGCTACCCAAGTCAGTGGCAGGTAGACAGGTCAGGAGCAGTGATAGGTGTTCCTGCCTTCACTGTAACTGTTTCAGGTTATGTTTCTCTCTGTGGCTTCTGGCAATGCTTACTGGTATTTGTAGCCAACTGCAATTTAAAGTAGTGCCTCGTGTTGAGAGGGAGCAAAACATAGGACCTGCTTGCTTATCTCTTTTCAGAGATGCACCCTGCTTTTAAACTTCTTTCCCTCTGTCTGCTAAAATAAAACGTCATATCAGCTATATATCAGTGTAGTGAATAAGGAGGCACTTAGCTTTCATAAAGCTCGTAACAGAAAGAAACAGATTACTGTTGGCAAGGGATAGCAGGATGTACTGAGGAAGTGGACATGGTGACAGTATTAGCCATAGTAAAATCCAGAGTTGTTTTAGCAAAACATCATTCAAAACATCTGACCTCCCATATAACTTTTTGTCACTACATTGGAACACATTTGGTCTTGCTTATTCCCTTGTGTGAAACGATGAGGTTAGGTTTATGTGTGCAATAGAGCTTTAGTGTACCATAGCCACTAGCGTACATCCAGCTTCCCTTGTTAAATGGTACGTTGTGGGTGGTTTGCCTTTGGGAACAGTGTTTTACCCCTTTTAGAATTTTACACTGAATTTAAGGCAGTGTTTTAAAGTGGATTAAGCAAGGAAGTATAGGTTGGATCTTGAAGAAGATATTCTCAGTAGCTTAGATCAACTTTCATATTTTGGTTGAGCTGGTGTTGCTATCTTAGAAAAAGATCCAGGACTGTACATAAAGGTGCGCCTCATTTATTTGTTTTATTGGGCAGGAGGGGTATTACTGCTGCTGCTCACAGTGTGGCCCCTTAACTAATATGTCATTCAATGAACACAAGAACATATCTGTTGTTCTTCCCCTGTTTTCAAGCGTGCCCTGAAGACTCCAGGATAAGTCATCTCCAACCCCTATGTAGGTCCTTTTCATGAGGAGGAAGCTCAGAAGACCTAAAAATCATACAGAAAGAAAGGACTGAAGAGAAAGAAAGTGGTGGAGAGAGGACCTGTATTGTGTCTTTCTCTAATCACAGTGGTCTTAATAAGTGAGCTTAACAATTGCTAGCAATTTTCCCTCTCCAAATTTTGGGAGGATTCAAGACATTTTCTGGTATGTGCAGAGTTAGGGGCAGAATGGCCAAAGTGGATTATATCATTAAGATTTATTTATTTTCCTGAAAAGAAGATTGTTGGACTGAAGAAAGATGTTCCTCTGTGCTTGAATTGAATGTGCTGGGTTTTTTTTTTTCTGTTTATTGGGTTTTAGAGGACTGTATTTTTTTTAATTTAATATCTCACATTACTTCCCGTAGAACATTACCAAAACAGTTTCTATAAATCTCTGTGCACAGAGTGTTTTGTGTGAGCCAAAGATATTTTTTCTTGCTAGATCTTTTGTACCTTTGGGCCCAACTGCACAGGTATTTATGTGTATCCTTAAAGGTTTTTATTCTCAACTGTAAGCTAAAACCTTAAGTGCTAATCTCTTTCTTCTGACAAAGTCCTCTGATGCTTTTCCCTTAGGAATCCCCTTCCTAAATTCTGTGCTATTCTGTGTGATAAGGGGGATGCTCTCTCTGAAGGACTTGTCCTCCCTTCTGAAGTCTGCATCACAGTCATCCTTCTTTTGAGACTGGAGAACTAGCAGTTATTTGTAACAGAGCTTCTCTGTATTGTTCTTCATATTGGCTGAAGAAGTGACTATAAAAGCCAAGAAAGGTTCTTTTTCAACCTTTTGCGTAATGACTCAACAGTACCCTGAAACCACATTGGCCTCAGAGCAAAGGATTAAGCATACATCTCGTGCAGAGAAGCTTCTTATGTCATTGCTTCTTAATCTTGTTGCTGCACTTGCATGATTTATCCTGTGAGGATTACTGTGATGTGTTCACTGTAACATGCACCTCACCTTAGAAACTGGTAGCTTCAAAATTAAGTAAAAGCTATGCCTTTCTAAATTTTTTCAGGCTGCTTTGTCTTTCCTCTCCCCTCAGGAAAAGAGTACAAAATATCAGCAAGTAAGTTTCCTTTTAAGGCAGTTTTGGAGTAGTTCAGAGTGGCATGAAAACAAATGAAAAATGTTCAGAAAAATAGGTCTGACTGATTTTCTGTTCATTTAAATTATGCGTCTATCCAAAGGCCCTGTTATATAATATGATTTTTAGTCCCCAGTGAATAGGAAATAGTTATCTGAAGCTTTGCTTACTTTTTACACTGTATCAGAATGAGTCTCCCAAAACAACCTCTAAAGGGTTGTAGGGTAATTAAGGTTTGCTGGTACAACGGTAACTAGATGGCTATATTTAATTAATCTCTCTGTAGGGTAGAATTGCTGCATCATATTTGAAGTGCCCTTTGAGGAAGATAATGAAATATGTCTTAGAGGAGCTTTAGTGTGATGATCAGTGTGGTTAGTATTTAAATCTGCTGCAAAGTGAGCTTCTATTACACAGAGAACACAGCTTCTGATAGATCACCATTACAGCATCCTTCTTCAAATAAATAAATACATATTCCATTACAGTTCTGTAATTAGCCATGGAAAAGAAAGAACTGCTGTCTCACAATGGTACTGATTTCCCTAGCCGTCTCCTGCTTTGGCTTCTTGTGACTGTGGAAGGACCTAGTTCAGGACAGCACTGATGCACCTAGGATCATCTTTAACAGACATCAGAAATATGTTCCTGAATCTCTAAGTTGCAAATGAATATCTGCTCCATGGAGATCATCATCTTCTCAGCGCCTTCTGTTTTTTTTGTGTTTGTTTCAGAAAAGAGACAGTGAACCAGCATCAGTCCTAAATAAAAATCTTGGCGGGAGGTGGGGCATGAGGTTCTTCTCATATATTCCCATTAGGACTCTTGCATTGTCTCGGGAGGCACAGCATAGACACCGAGGTGCTGGCACACCTCTTCATAACTGTTTGCAATTCTGCAAAGTATCATGTTCAGAAACCAGGATGTGCCCCTGCACAGAAGAGTGCAGGGAAGAGACGTTGGAGAGAAAGGGGAAGATTTCACCACATGAGCTCAAATAGTGGTTTCTGCTGCTCTCACTCATAACTGTTCTTTACAGCCTTGCGCTTTCTGTGCTTGCACACCTAGTTGCAGTTGGGCCAAACTGAGTTTTCTAGACCAACCTCTTGCAAATCAGGGCCACAGACGCGTGTGTCTGATGTGCACCTTAATATGTAGCTGGAATGTACATAGGGCACACACCTAGTTTTAAGAACACAGACATGTTCCCCAAGTCCCTAATAATAGTATACCATTAATCTTTGCACAACCTCTTCCACCCTGCTTGGGCTGCTGGCACACAGCCTCATAACATCTCTCGAGTTGGACAGGTTTATGGGTGCCATATGTGCTGGGCTGCTTGTGGTTTCTGCCACAGAGAAACACAGTTTTTCTGTAAGGAAAAAAATCCAAGTCTGCCAAACATTTGCCAGCAATTTCCAGACCTGAAGCAACACAGTCAGAGCAGTAATACCAGCCTGTCTCTGGATACTTGGAAATCTGTGCACTTTTCTCTACATTCAAAGAGTATCTCTACCGAGAATGCATGTCCAGACTGACACATCCTGGAAATGTATATATTTCTATCTAGGAAAAACTATATCCCAGGGGAAGCTACCTGCCTCAGCCTTACTATTGTCCTCAGGATGCCCTCTGGAAAGTAATTTGCAACTGACCTGCTGGTGCCTGCACGAGAAGGAGACTTTTCTGGGCTGATGAGGACACTGATGTGCTATATACTTCATTGTATTAGTACACTAGTGTACCAGTGAGGTGAAAATAAACCCACCTTTCCTGTGACTACTGTGACTGTACTGAAATATTAGTAGACACTGCCGAGTTAGATGGATCCTCTGTTAATACAGAGGAAATGATGATTGAATCGGTTCTGAGGTCTTGTTCTGAGGCCTTGAGCACTTGTTCTCTGTAGTGTCTAAAGGACAGACAGTTCAAGGTTTTGTGACTGCTGCAGTTCTTTAATCGTTGCAGAAAACATTGGTCATGCTCATTGGAAGGTAGAGAAATAATATACTTAGACAAACATAATCTCTGTTCATGGAAGTCATGTAAACAGTTTTGTTTCGGTCATATGGAGTTCAGGGTGATTATTTCATTGCTGATTCACATCTTTAAAACATTGGGTCTTCTGCATTTGTGGAGGGAAGCAAGAGAAATGGATATAACAGCTAGTGGGTGGGTCCATTTCATTGAGCATATCAAAAGCCTTGAAGCTTAAACCTGTACGGGAATGTGCACAGGGTCTGGATTCTCCTAGACGAGGCTTACCAGGCAGTCATGGGAGTGATGGATTCAGTTTTCATTCATTCTGTATTTTTCAGAGTAATGTGACCCAGGTGATGTCAAAAAATCAGTAAGCTCCTAGCAAGAAGCTTATTTGAAATAAATGCAAAATGTTGTTCTCCTGATAGATGGTCAGCTGCTTTGAATTGGGTTTGCTACCCAGGACTTAAAAACTCTGTTTTAGCTTTAGTGTGGCAGAGAGCTTTCTTCGGTTTATGGCCTTTGAAAACCCTATGAAAGAGCCCGTTCTACTCACAAATCCAACATCACTCTTCACTGGGTGACCTGCATGTAGTTTTATTAATTGCATGCATTTATGGAAGCATGCTAATGTCTTGGGGTTTTCGGCATGGCCACTGTTGGTTTGTTTGGCAGAATTTGAAAGCAAAACAGCAGAAAGTGTGACAGCCATGGCTTGTTCATATCCGCTTTTTGTCTGTTCGCTGCCATGGATCTGAACTGGAGTAGCTACTGGGACGTGGACTTTGAGGGTAGAATGACTTGGAGGGTTGAAGGAGGAATCTAGCCCAAATGATTGTGTCCCTGAAGGATTTGATGAAAAACCCAGGCTGTGAAATATGGAGTATCTTCTGTCTTAAGCCTCTTCACTGTTCAAATCATACTTTCAAAGCTTTTGGGCAGCAAATATTAATGCACTTCCAAAGCTATATTTATTATAAAAAATAAAATAAAATCATAGAGGTCAGGATTGCAGCAGGTTTCCTTTAAAATAGTAATGATTGTCAGATGATGCATTATCTGGCAGTTAATGGAGTAGCAGAGGGCCTAGTACTAGAATGCCAAGAAATGAGAGAGCCAGATGTTGTCACAAATACTCTACACTCTGGAAAAAGATGAAGGTGAAACTGGAGAGCCAAGCTTAGCCTTTCTACTCAGGAACTCCTTTTTCAGAGGCAGGGAGACTAGAGTTAGTGGTAGGATGTGAAAGGTAAAGTGACATTCCATATAAAGAAGTGTGACAGGTTCTAAACTTAAGTAATTATCAGTAATTAATAAAATACAAGCTTGTTTTTATTCTTTGTTTCTTTTTGTCTACCTTTTAAAATTTTAATGTGCTCCTGCTGTGGTGTTCATAAAACAACTTAGTTCCTAAAGACCCAGTACAATAACAAAAAGAAGGAAAAAAAATCACCTTGTTATGATCAGATTTATAATGTACAGTTACCTTGGTTTAATGCAAAGTGTACATTAAAAAAAAATATTAAAAAAGCTGTGGGCAGGAAGGGAAGAAAGAAAGCTCTTACCTAGAGTTGAGAACATACATTGAGGGCTTTTTGCTTGCTTCATTGCTGCATTCCTAAAAAAAAAAATAAAGAAAAAGAATGAACATTTGTATCACTGCTGCACAGACTGGTTTGTTACATGAATCACCACAAAACTGGTAACTCTCAAAATTTGAAGCTTTATGCTGAGTCCAAAGGTGACAGGTTCTGAGTAGCAGCTACTTGCTTGAGCAGCCCTGTTTATTTCAGTGGGACTACACAGGTGAGAAGGGGCTGCAGAACCGAACTCTGCCTTGAAACCCAACTCTGAGGTACTGCTGTCTGGGCTTCGGGAAGGTGGGAGGGAAAGGCACTTAGCAACGTGCCTCTCGGAGCAGAAGGCCGCTGTTTCGTCTGTCTCCTTCATGGGATGGGAAGACATGTTTTCCCTGTGCGGTCTGTCTGGAGCCTGCTCAGCAGTTGTCCTCCTGCTGGGATGTGTGTCCAGCCAGGGTAGATGTCTAGTCCGAGGAGCATTAAGGTCGCTTATGTGTCTCAGCGCCAGCCGTGCACTACTCATGTGTCAGGAAAGAAATCTGCCCTTCAGGGCTTCCCTGCTATGATGCCATTCTGTGCTGCTGCCAACGTGGAGTTATCCCTCGAAGACACAAGAATATTTGTCCCTCAGTATTTGTCTGACAAGCACCAATACTTCCCTTCTTGTTTAGATCTGTGTCAATGAAAAGGAACTCCGGTGAGCTAAGCTGTGTAAACCCAGTGAGAAGAAGATGTAAATCTTCTAAGCCCTCTTGTTAAACTTACCTGTTTTTTCCCACCCTCTGCCTTGCTGGTCTGTAGGTAAGATTTGTTAGTGGGTGAGATGGTCGATAGATCTGGTTGGACTTTTACTGAGTAATCCAGAGTTGGGGATAGCAATGCATCAATTGTACTCAAAACTGAAAGAGGATGAAGGTCATGCATTTTGCAGCCTGGTGTAAATACTGTCCAATGCATATCAGTGGCTCTTCTGAGCCCCACAGGCCTTGGCGTCAGCAGGATCCTGCTCTGACTTTCTCCTGAGTGCAGTTCTTAAGTAGTCTCCAGGGAGCTGTTTTTCCTCTTGGCAAGCAGAGTGACTGAAAATCCAGTAAGTGATCTTTATGAACATCATTTAAATTCTGTGTATTGTATTTGGACACTAATCCCTGGCCAGCTCTGTGCTGTTCTTTCAACCTGCTAGTTTTCAGCTAGTGCATATGTGGTTTCATGTTGCTCTGCCACCTTTCAGCTCCTTTGCCTGGAGGCTAAGGCATGAAAGCTGAAGTGGTGAAGACTCCAATCACAACCATTCAGGTGCTGCTCAGCTGGAAAAGGTCAGTGTAACAACAGAGTCAGAACAATATGTTGATTCTTCTTACCACAGAAGTTGGTGACATTCTAGGAGAGTCCCAGTGTGCATACATAGATTTAGGTTTTGATGATTTGGTCAAGGATAATGTGAAGTGAGGAGTGGAAAAGTGGAGGTTCAATTCAGACATAGCTCATCATCTTTCAGGCCAGTAGGGTTGCCAGTTAAGAGTGCTACCTTTATCTATATTTCAGCAGCCTTGTGAATGAAATATGAACATTTGCCCTAAGGAACAGCTTAAAAAAAACTTGAAGGGTTAGGGCTATGCTGCATTCATTTGTAGGTAAGGGGATGTTGGCTTTGGGGTTTCTTTTGGTTTTGGTGGTGTATGGTTCAACTAAAACAAAAACATTGTGCTGTTTCCTATGTGTCTTTACCACTTGGTAAAGTATCACCTAGCCATCCCTGTACTTTATTAATTTCATGCTTTTCTTTTGATGCTGCTTCGTAAGATATCTAACGTTGGATTCCACTCCATTGTCATGGGAAAATGACAAAAGAAACACAGAAATAATCTCTTAAAACTGGGATTTAATCTGCTGGTTTGCCGTACAAGTGTATTGTAAGTATGTGAAAAACCATGCCCTTGTTCATACATTCATCCCTCCCAGTCTACGACCCTATTCTTGAAATGGCTTTTCTAGCCTTAATTGTAGTTCTTGAGAGATGCAGTGGTTGAGACATTGCTCCAGTTGGTCAGGGTTTCTTCTGAAGGGCCCTTGCTAGATGGGGTTCACTTGCAGCTCACTGCAATGCTTCAGCCTTGCATCATCGTGGGAGCTTGA
>VZTL01005243.1:3041-15615 GCA_013400535.1 Scopus umbretta
ATCCATCAAATGCAGACCTCTCCAGCTTAGAGAGAAAGATGTTGTGGGGGGTGGTGTTAAAAGCCTTACAGAAGTCCAGATAGATGACATCTGTAGCTCTTCCCTTGTCTACTGATATAGTCACTCCATCACAGAAAGACATTAAGTTGGTCAGGCAGGACTTGCCCTTGGTGAAGCTGTGCTGGCTATCTTGAACCACCTCTCTATCCTCCATGTGCCTGAGCATGGAGTTTAGGTCTAAATACATGTTTAAAATTGTGAAGGGTACTTCTAGAAGGCAGGAAAGTGGGGTTGGGACATCTTTGCACTGTATCCTTCTTAATAAAATAAAGACACCTATTAGTCAAGGGGCCTAAATCTGTATTACATATGTTACCTGTGGTGAGGCAATTCATGGAGGAAAGATGATGTTGTACATCTAAGCTGTTCTCCTGAAAATTACTGAAGGCTTAAGTTGAGGTTCTGATCTTGTATTTTTTTTATTCATTTTTTTCTGTCCTAAGACAGAAGAAAGCAAATCACAGAAAGCGCTCTTTGCTGAGGCACACAGTGTAAAAGACAAGCAAAGATCACAGACTGCCTGAATTCTGTCAAGCAGATCAGAAAAACAAAGCCATCTCTCCTTAATAACCTTTGGTGTTAATTGATTTGGAGTAAATTTTTGATTCAAGATTTTTAAGAGGAACTATACCCCAAGGTTTACAAAATACCTTCTTTCAGTAAGTGCTTTTTGGGGCATCTGTCCTCAGAGGCAGGAGACAACAACTGACAAAACCAGAGGTGGAGCCTGTAGGCTTGCTTACCAGCTTACTTTCAACTTTTTTTCTATGTTTTTTTTTTAGAAATGGTCTCATCTGTAATCCCCAGTGTTTTGGAGTGGCACATAATGGCTCAATCCCCAAAATACTTTATTTGGAATAGCTAAAAAAAATCCACTTATACAGAGTCATAAAATACAAAGCTCTAAGGCTGTGAAGCTGGAAGTTAGGCTGGCCAAGAACTGTAGTTTGGCAGTAAGCACTTCCCTCTCATATTGGTAGACTATCCTAGGGAATGTATTTAACTGTAATATAAGAGGATGAGTCAAAATGCATATAAAATCTAAATGTTTCCAGTCATCTTGGGTATCTGCAATGGTTGGTCTGACTCACTCTGTACCACTGGCAGTGAACAGAAGAGCCAGCTGATGGTAGATTCTGCATGCAGCCCTGCTTGCTACTTAAGTAACAAGACCTGATGCCTCTCAGGTTCCTAGCTGTCTCCCTGTAAGCCCCTGTTCCAGTCTTGCCATCCTCATATACCCCATTTATCCCTTCCTTTCCTCCTCACACTGAGGAAGAGTTTTGGTCCTCAGCCTGAGGATGAGATTTTTTTGTGTTGCTGAGCCATAGTGCTGAGAGGGCAAGGGCCAAAGAAGAGGCAGAAGGTGGCTGTGCAGAGAAAACCAAAGGGCAGCAAAATATGCTTCTCAGTTCTGGTAATCTGTGTGTTATGGTGGTTTTGGTCCTGTCTGTGTCCTGTCCTCCCCACCCAAAGAAACCCTTCCAAATAGCACTGTGGTGAAGCATGGGGTGGTCTCCCTTGCCCAATGCCAGACCCTAATCACCTAGTGATCTGTCTGTAGCTCAGGGGTGTATGTTTCCCAGTGAGTCTCATGTTATAGCAACATTTTTAAAACCTGTAGTTTTTGTACAGTGAGTCACTGAAGATTGATCTTCAGTCCTTCATAGTAAAAAAAGTATATCTCTACTTCTGTCTTTCCAATTGGATGAAACTCGTCCATGAATGAGAAAGAAGGTGGACAAGTAATGGAGCAAGGGGCTTGCTTTCTCTTCCCCACTGCACTGAAACAGAAGAATCCTACCAAGGGACACTGTGCTCTTGTGACTTTGTCTTAGCAGCCAGAAGTTGTTCCTCATTCCTAACCCCGGTGTTATAGTGGAGGGGGCAAGGAAGCTTTTGATTCATCCTAGACTTTTACTAGGAAGACATTTTATGAACAAACATCACAGACAATGGGTAGAAGGAAAAACAGTAAAGATTTGTTTAACTAGGGAGGTGTCAAATCAGCTTGCCATAATGTTTATTACTATTTCTTAACTTACAAATTGGCAAGATTTTTGTGGTCATACAACTATACATTTTTAATTTAAGTTTAAAAGGAAGAACAAATAGGTAATACTGGAAGATACCTGGATTTCCAGCTGAAAAGGAACCTACTCAGGTGCTATAATAGGAAGCTATTCCAGCACATATTTTTTGGACTGCAAGCTGTTGTTCAAAAGGATTAAAAAAATTTATTGGAGCTCTTGAGCAAGTGAAGCAGACAGAATGGGATCATAATGCAGAGTGTGTATTGCCAGATCACTTTGAAGAGAGGGATATCAACTCTTACACTCTGACAAAGCGTTCAGCGTCGTCCTACACTGCTACTGAAAACGAGTGGATCCATTTCATGCAAAACCACCTAGCAGTAACCTTGAGAAGGAGCAACTATAGTTAAAAAGTTTTGTCTACTGAGCTGTCAGTATTTCAAGGTCAAGGCAATCCCTGCAAACATGAAAGAACATGTTGTAGGGAAGGAGGGGCAGCCTAAAAGTCACAGCCAGATTCCTCCCTCCTTGGGTTTTGGAAAAAAGAAGTTAAGCAGCACGTGATCAAAAGTTGTGAGGTCTTGTTCTCAATCTCCATAGTTATTTGAAGCTGTCACATTATCCCTTTCATCACTCGTATCTGCCAGCTCCCTTGCCTTGATCTCAAGCATTTGCTTGGCAATCTGGATAGAATAATTTGTATCAGTAGAAGATCAGTTCAACTTATAGGTGACAGTGAATTAGGATAGCTTTGGATGGTCAGTGTCCAAATGCAGTTGGCATTTTCTCCATGTTCCCTTTCACGTACAGCCCACCACAACAGACAAGCAGAGATCTGAGGAATAACATCATATATAATCTGCTGTCTCAAAAATCTGTGGTCAGAGACTTGCATAACACAAACAAGTCTTGATTTAGCCAGAAAGGGCTGTGGCTCCTGTGGAACTATGTGTACAGGCATGTGTCACAGCAAAGATGTGCATGTAAATGTGCTGCAATCTAACCACTGATTTGAGAGATTATTCTGTCCCACAAAGAATACTAGGCTTTAATCAACCAATGTAGGTCAGGACAGAGGTCACTTAATGAGGTCTGAATGCCATAGGGTCTGGTGTGGTAAACAGTCTTTGGCATTAGTATTGGCTCTTGTGGATTTTAGGTTGAAGTGTGAGCATAAGGTAATGTCCTAGAAAGGTGAAGAACAGCACATTATGTATTCATTCCAACTAGAATTAGGTCTAAATTACCTATACACAGAGAAAGGAGTTGAAGAGTTAAAGCTAGGGTTTCAAGTAAAATTGAGGCCAGGATAATTGCAGACAGCAGGATGCTGTGGTAGTGCTTTGTACCTAGGAGGAAACAAATATTAATCAAAACTATTAAGTGACAAACCAAGCCACAAGGATGTGGGGGCCATGGAGTAGAACTGAGCCTTGGATAACATCATGTTCTGGTCTTGCAAAAATATGAGGAAAGGCAAGATGGGAACAGCAGCTTAAGGAGCTTCCAGGAATGAATTTTGTGCCTTGATTGAACACTGTGAGGGTAAAATGGAAAACCATAGTAACAAAAAACAGCCGCAGGAGACTGAATGGAGGAAATCACCAAAATTGTCCAAACTTCTGTTTTGAGAGAAGTGCAAAGTCTCTCAATCTGCAGAATATAGCGCTTATGCTACCTTGATGCCCTGAGGACTGTTGAGAGCATATCAAACTAGAGTTGACACCAGCACTGAACTATTTAATGAGTGACATATATGCAGGGTATTCCATGGAAATAGCATGTATGTCTACATTGTATAGCTTATGTGCCTGCTTAATGCAGTTCTGATGGCAGGTACCGTAGTGAGTGAGGCTATGTCCATACAGTATGTCATCATTTTGCTGCCTTTGAGACAGTAAGAACTTATACAGGATTACCAGTGGCTACGTTAAAAGTTTGTCTAGCTTATTCTGGCACATTAGATAGCTGTTTCTTACAGGCTGGCTAGAGGCTGCATGCCTCTTTTGCAACAGTAATTACACAAGTTCGTGTTTTGCTGTTCCTGCTTCCCTGGGTTATGCTTTTGCAGCTGAACAAAACAATCAGGCAAGTTTCCAGCTGTTATTAACTGCTTGAGAATTGATCTGTTCTCTGTTAGGGAAGAAGGGGGAATAGCAAACAGAGTTTGTACTAACCAGTGCGATGTCATAATAAGTTTCAGTTTGGACAAATTCATGGTGTTTCCCTCTTCCATGGTGGCTCTTCTCTCTATGTTAAGTACAAAGTTGCAAAAAACTGACTGTGGTGGCATTATTATCATGTTTGCTTGCAGATTATCAGCATGTTCTGGTGCAGCTGATAAAACAGTATTTTGTTCTATTTAAACTTCGTACTATTTGTTGATTATCAGTTATTAAACTACAGGGTGGATATTTGCTCTTAGTATTTCTTCAAAATGTTATGTTATGCTTTTTACACTGTTTAGTCTGAAGCTTAAACACCATGCAGAATATTCTTTCAGAGACAGGATTCATATGTGTCTTTATATCACCGGTTGATACATGATGTGCTATGAGCAGTTTTAGACTTGACCATCTAGTGAGCAGATCTCTTTTTTTTTTATTTTTGTATATTAGACTTATGAGTTTCAAGTTCAGACTTTAATTGTTGGGGGAAGGGGGGGGAGAGAGAGAAGAGAAAATGTGCCTAAAACCAGAGAAGTATTTTACTATATATATTCCTAAAGGCTCTCAGAAGCTCCTGTAAGACATGTCTGTTTCTGCTGCTACAGTTACCTGCCTGGCTGAGCCAGACCTAGTCTTGCTAATTGAGAATCCACACTATTTTATAAAATAAATAAAAGGAAAATGGTTAATGAGTTTGCTAATAGGTCTATTTTTTCCTGTGCCCTTCCATAGTGAGACTTGAGAGTGCCAAGATTGCAGCGGTCTGTGGGGCTCAGGAGCACACCCTACACATCTGATGTGCACAAACCTTTGTTGCGCAATGTCAGTGAACAAAAAACACTCTGAAAACTTAATGTGCATGCAGCCCTCTCGGAGAGGGGTTGGGCTGGGGAGGAAGAGGGAGTGGGCATGACAGATGCTTGTGATATTTAAGACTCTGGGTAGTATTCCGCAGCCACAAAGAAAGCCAGGCAAGTAAAAATACAGTATTTCCTGTTCCTAGGCCTTCAGGAATAGATAGCCAGAAGCTGTCAGACCCCTCTCCCCCAGAGGCACTAAAGATCTGCTGTATCACAGCCGAAGTTGAAACAGTATAAGCAATTATCAAGTAAGATGGGAGTGAAGGGGAAAGACTCTAATTAAACCTTCCTGTGAAGAGCAATTCCTCTTTAAAATTGACATACCAAACCACTGTTGGTAGGGAAGAAGCCTAAGGCTGAGGCTGCCTAAGCCTAAGGCTGAGGCTGCCTGTTACAGCATTAGATGAGGAGAGATTCCTTGGGCACATTGGGAAGATTATGGTGCAACCACAGCAGTGCTGCTGTTTGAATTGCGGTAAACCAAGATGTGCTCTGGCTTGTGAGGCAAAGAAGTCTTGGAGCATGTGAACTGGATGTCTTGTAAAGTTTAGGAAAATGAGAGCTGTTCTAATGACTAATTTAGATACAGCCTGTAAGGCATAATTGTTTGTTTAATGTGGCACAACAGGAGTGCGCCCAGGGCACCAAACAGTTGATGCACAAATGTGCATATAAACCAGCACAAATTAGCTTAAGAAGGGTATGGCTGATAAGTCCCACAACACAGGAATTAGGGAGCTTCCAGAGCAGACATCAGAAAAGAAGCTAAAATTATCAAGCTCGTGTATTGATCCTGTGGAACTCATTGCCATTAGGATGTTGGAACAAAAAATCTAAAATTGAAGTGAAACAGGAACATGTAGAATCATAGAATTGTTAAGGTTGGAAAAGACCTCTAAGATCATCTAGTCCAACCATCAACCCCTCCCCCCCCAAATAAAAACCAACCCCCTAAAAAAAACCCCAAACCCACAAAATGAACAACAAACAAACAAACAAAAACAACAAAAAAACCCAAACCACCATGCCTACTAGACCATGTCTTGAAGTACCACATCTAGATGTTTTTTGAATGCCTCCAGGGATGGGGCCCCCCCCCCCCCCCTGGGCAGCCAGTTCCAATGCCTCACCACTCTTTCAGGAAAGAAATTTTTGCTAACATCCAATCTAAACCTCCCTTGGTGCAATTTGAGGCCATTACCCCTTGTCCTATTGCTGGTTGCTTGGGCAAAGAGGCCAACACCCTCCTCACTACACCCTCCTTTCAGGAAGTTGTAGAGAGTAAAGTGGATCTGAATACATAGTCTAAGTTAGGATGTTCCTAAGAAACCAATAACCAGAAGCTGGACAGGTGATTTGGGGAAGGCTTTTCCTATACTTGCTTTGTTTCTTATTGCATCCTTGAATATCCACTACTAGCCATTATAAGATGTGACTATGGGGCTGGACCAAATACAGCTGGCTACTTTAATAAAAGTGAGACTGTGTGTAGTTATCTGTATCTTGCAAAGGCTCTGCAAGGAAAGTACAGCTTGAGGGGAAAGGGCACATCTCCTTCCTAAGCTAAGGAGTCCTTAGTATACTTAGTCTTGTGTAGTAGCATTCATCTCTTCTGTCCTTTTCTGCATCTTTTGTGAGAGGAAAGGTCCATAACGGAATGTACTTCATTCCTGCTGGCTTCAGTCTGGACCAGTAGCAACATAAAGACTCTTTCATTAAGACTTACTGTAATACTTTGCTTGTTTTGTCTGCCTCGGAACTGACCTGGCAGCTTCCTAGGAGTATCCACAATGGTTCTAGATTTTCTCAAATTAACATAGCTACCTGTGAGTGCATTACTGTATATGTGTTCAGGTTTTTTGTACATTGATTAATACACATGTATGAGCAATTAATTTCATCTGCCACTTAAAACACAAAGTGACTTTTTACAACTCTGCAATCAGCTTCAGATTTGACTGTCCTCAGTACGCTGTTACGCAAACATTCTCCTCACATCTGCCCTCATTTCAAACCAACTCAATGATAGGTTGAGCAATACAATCCCCAGATAATGGTGGTATTGTGCATTAATCTAACATTTGATGCAATTAATTTTATGCAGAAGTAGATAAACTGTATATTGGCCATACTGCTGAATTTAGCATGCTTGCATAACTTGTTTGTGTGCTTAGATAGCATGTTCTTGCATCCTGTACTAGTCTAGAACAGCAAATTACCTTTTGCAGACAGGGTCACATGAAGTATGCAAAACCTTTTTTTTTTTTCTTTCATTACAAGCATAAATTGGAGGTGAGAGTATCTATACTCAAAACTCTGCTATGCAATTACCAATTACCTCACTTGGGGAATAGGCTCACAACTCTGTATGCTCTTCCTGATAGCTTAGTGTGTACTAACTATAGATTACTGTTTCTGTTCTCAGGTTAATTAATAAAACATTAACAAAAGTATTAACATGAAAGTAATGCCCCTTGAATCAGCATCAGTGGAATGCAGTAACATTCCAGTGTTCCAGGAATCTTTCAAAATACATGGTATGAGTCATGCATTTGGAAAAAATTCAATCACTATCACATCCTCTTAGCACAACTGGCAATAAAATTTGAGTCTTGTGAAGTGTCCTAGGTTCTTCTGATAATCTAGTGACAATCTTACTGTTAATGACTTGCCTCCTATCATATTGGTGTTCTTCCTTTCATATACTGGCTTACACTGTGAAATTACAGCAGCTTGCTCAACTTGCAAACCTTCAGCAGCAAGAGTGGGCAGAGATCAACTCCAACAGAACTTAAAAGCCAGTACTTAAAATGCAAGAGACCAAAAGGTTGCTACAACAGGAGATCCTTGAGCATGACTGAAGTGGAAAACATGGAAACAAACCTTATATGGTAGCTGTCGGTAGCAACTCAGAGAATATTAGGCTATCGTAGTGTTGTGGCTTAACCTGGCAGGCAGCTAAACACCACACAGCCATTCACTTGCTCCCCCTACCCAGTGGGACGGGGGAGAGAATTGGGGGTGGGGAAAAAAGGGGCTGAGATAAAGACAATTTAATAGGACAGGAAAGGAAGGGAAAAAATGGTAAAAGAATATACAAAGCAAATGATGCACAATGCACTTGCTCACCACCTGCTGACCAGTGCCTAGCCAGTTCCTGAGCAGTGGCTGTAGACCCCTGCCCCAACCAACTCCCCCATAAACTGGCTCTCTGAGGAGAAAAGGTAAAATTATAATTATTAATAGTTTCTGAGAAATGCTTCCTGAATTATGGAGATGACAGCAATGCTGAGTACAAATACAAGGTTAGTCTCGCGACCAGTGATTTATCATATCATAAACCTGCTTTACCCAGTACAGCAAAATGATAGCCTTGATCCAGCCCATGTGATGGGCTGATAAACAGCACAACAGGGAATATATAGAGCAAGTAAGGTGCTACATAACACAACTCTGAGAGCAAATAAATCAGCATTGCAACTATTAACCTAATAATGAATGCTTATAACAAATCTGTTTTAACATGCTTTGGTCAGATCTGTCATTGTCTCAACCCTTCGAGCCCCACATTGGGTGCCAAAAAGGACTGTTGTGGTTTAACCCCAGCTGACAACTAAGCACCACACAAATGCTTGCTCACTTGCCCCTGCCCCTGGTGGGATGGGGGAGGGAATCAGAAGAGGAAAAGTGAGAAAACCTGTGGGTTGAAATAAAGACATTTTAGATGGCAAAGCAAAAGCTGCACATGCAAGCAAATCAAAACAAGGAATTCATTCACTAGTTCCCATTGGCAGGCAGGTGTTCAGCCAGCTCCAGGAAAGCAGGGCTCCATCATGCATAATGGTTACTTGGGAAAACAAACGCCATCACTCCAAACATCCCCCCTTCCTTCTTCTTCCCCCAGCTCTATATGCTGGGCATGATGTCATGTGGTGCACCCCCAGCCTGCTCACCAGTGGGGTGGAATGAGGCACAGAAAAGACCTTGGCTCTGTGTAAGTGCTGCTCAGCAATAGCTAAAATATCCCTGTGTTATCAACACTGTTTTCAGCACAAATCCAAAACATAGCCCCTGTACTAGCTACTATAAAGAAAATTAACTCTATCCCACCCAAAACCAGCATACAGGGAGTTATGCAGATTTATGACTTGGTGATTTTATGTTACCTAAGAAGCTGTGCATACATCTGTCTGGAAGCTTGTGCAGTTACAGGGTGGGCTGTCTTCTCACTGAAAGAGCTCTCTTGCTAAAAGCCATCGCCAAACGCATAATACCTTCCTGTGGGGTTTAGGCATCTTCTCTGAAGGCTCAGGGGGCATTCTTCAACATCAGTAATCTGTGCCTGCAACACAGTGCAGTGTGAAACTCTTCAGCAGTCCTTGGGTAGACCACTCTTCCCCCCTGCCCTTAATTACAAAGTTGTGTTCTGTCCATTACATGACAATCAACACCACAGGGAGAGCACAGGAAATAAGTTTAATGAAGCTATTTCATAATATGGTGTAGAAGATTTGAACTGGTGAGCAGTTATTCCTGAAAAAGTCATCCTCAACCTTTAGGCCCGCTGCAGGAGACATGCTCAGCTCCGTGTAGAAATGGGCTTTAAATGTAGCAATCTCTGTGTGAAGAGGAGGAATGTAAATTCGCCTGTCACAAGTTATTCTTTGTCTCCATAGGAAAAGTTTGGATCCAAAATAATAGATGTCTGTCAATGCCCCTTTATTCCATAAACTGAATACAAAGATACCTTATTCATTTGAAATCACAGTGAAATTAATTTCATTTCTAATGTCTTCTTGGAATATGCTGTTCTGCTTAAATAATCATTTCTATAAATGATTAGACCACCTAAATAATTAGGCGGTTAAGAAATACTACTTATCTTGAGCAAAGACTGACAAGTTTATTGCAGAAAAATTGTTTTACAATTTGACTGCAACTGAAGCAAAGCCAATTCTTTTTTTTTAAATGGAGAATTACTTTTGCTGTTACTAGTGTTAACCAGCTGAGACAGTCCTGCTTTTGACAAATACAGATACAGTACTAAACTCTTGTAGTGTCATCCACTTCCCTTTCTAGAGATCACAGTTCAAACAACTCTCATTTCCAGAGCAGGAAAACGTGGAATGGAAACACTGTTACGCTCAAGATATCATTTATGGGCAAAACGGAAGCACACCTTAGATCTACTAACAGTTTATTGTTACCTGTGAGCTTATTGTTGCTATAATAGGAATTTTAAGAGTCTCATTCTTAGTCCAGATCTATTTATTACAGTGGAAGAAAAAATAACAATGTAGTCAGAAGTGTTACACACCCACTCTTCAGTTTCTGCTCCTCTCCCTAACATGCTCACCCATCCCCTGCTTCTCCAGGTCCTAAGGTTGTTGGTTTTGCCCTGGTGGGAGTGGGTTAGGATAAGTCATCTGCACTTCCAGTCCTTTGTTCTTATTGGTCTGCAGCGCCACGTGACATCTGAATTTACTATATAATGGTGCCTTTTATGTACGTTAGATACTATTTTTGTTGGCTATTTCTTTGTTTGACTGCCAGTCACGTGGTGGCAGTGGCCAGGTTCAGCCAAGACCCTGATCTGCAGACAGCCCCCTGGTGATGAGGCAGGTCTGAGGCTCAGATGAGAATCAGTCAGCAAGTCAGAGTCAGGCCTGTGACCCCAGTACCCAGGGTTGGGCACAGCCCTATGATCAATAGGCAAGTCCACGATGATGAGGCAGGTCTGAGTTTGAGCTGCAAAGTCAGGCCTGTCGGTCAGGGTAAAGGACTGGATCAGCTTAACCTGGACTGAGGACAACGGCCAAGAATGTCCCCTTACCATGCTCTCCTGAGTGAAGGTGGAGTGGAGTCCCTGCTGTTCAGAGAGGCTCTCCTCAGTGCCTGCACCCATCCTCTAAGCTGGCCCTGAGCCCAGGAGAGGCTATGTGCTCAGGGCCCTGACACCAAGAACTGCTGAAAATGGTAATAACTAACAGACTTTGACCCCAACAGCTTTTGAAATGCAAAGCAGGTACTTCAGCCATCAGCCTTTCCAGTATTTCACAACCCCTGGAAAAGTAAAGGAGTTTTGCATCTTTATGTTCATGTAATTGAAACCTACTGATTGTGATGAAACATTTTTTGTAACATTTTTAAAACTACAACAAAAGATATTTAAATGCCCCTGGAAATCACAGCTAAAGCTTGAGAGAGGAGTGAGGATCTATCCCACTAGCTTTCTCTCTCATTCTCCAGTTCCTCAAAGTGGGAGAAAAACACCTATGTTCACAACACACAGAGTTTTAACATATTTACATATGAAGCTTTAATTAACAAATTAAGGTAGTGACACTTTAAAGCCATTTCTTGTATTACATTATCTTTCCCTACTTTTAGAGAGGAATACTTCGGTAATATCTCTTAGCCTTCAAGAAAATAAATGGTGAGCTGCTGCTCACCGTGTTTCATGAATCTGTAGAGAGAATAATTTATAAGACAAATAACTCTGCGTTATTTTTAGTCCCTAGATGAAGAAGTTGTGGTTTAACCCTGATCGGCAACCAAGCACCACACAGCCGCTCGCTCACCCTCCCCCTGCCCCAGCGGGATGGGGGAGAGAACCAAATAAAAACCTAAAACCCATGGGTTGAGATAAAGGCAGTTTAATAGGACAAAAAATAGGAGAAAAAGGAAATAATAATAATAATGATGATAAAAGAAAATACAAAACAAGTGATGCCCAATGCAATTGCTCACCACCCACCGACCGCTGCTCAGCCTGTCCCCGAGCAGCTATCGCTGCCCCCCCAGCCAACTCCCCCAGTTTCTATACTGAGCCTGATGCCGTATGGTATGGAATAGCCCTGTGGCCAGGTTGGGTCAGCTGTCCTGCCTGCATTCCCTCCCAGCTTCTTGTGCACCCGGCAGAGCATGGGAAGCTGAAAAGTCCTTGACTAGTGTAAACACTACTGAGCAACAACTAACACATCAGCGTGTTATCAGCATTGTTCTCATACTAAGTTCAAAACACAGCACTATAGCAGCTACTAGGAAGAAAATGAACTAAGCTGAAACCAGGACAGAAGAAAAATGAGATATCAGACCTAAAGCTACAGCTAGACAGCTAAAAGGGTCTGGCAGCTTGAAGCAAAGCCAAGATTAGGGTTATTTAAAATAACTAGGCAGGCTGGATAGGGCAAAGTTTGGCAAAGTTTATTTTCCTAGCTTGATTTCCAGGACCAACTTTCACAAGAAAGCAACATGAATATATATTTCTACTCTGGGCTTGCTCTGCCTCCTTTTTAGGCACATTCAGCATTGTGAGGAATGTGTGGACTCTGGGCTCAAGCGGCACTTGCTGCTCCCCAGGGGCTGGAGTTCAAGCCCTGCAACTCATGTTTTGAGCAAGCTAGAGATTGGCTAAGAGTGCAATGCACGCAAAGGCTTTTTTTTTTTTTTT
>VZTL01005247.1:0-11818 GCA_013400535.1 Scopus umbretta
AGCTCATTATTGATTCAGAGAAAAAGAAATCTACCTAATGAATCAACAATACATGACCTCTGGCTCTTACAGCCTCTCACTTAGACCCAGTTGCATCCAAAAATCCTCTTAATTTACAGTATCAAACAAAATCACAGTAGAGGGTGAAAAAGATGCAACTCGAATAAACATTTATCCCCTGCAGGCACACTATATTGTGCTGAGACAAACAGTCTCAAAACCTTAACAGCAGTGATAATTACTTCTATATTCTGTGGTGCTTCCACATTCATATGGGCACCGTTGGTGTAAATAACAACTAGAGGCAATATGCTTCTGCCAAGAAAAAAATATACAGCAAGGTGCTCTCTCTGACAACTGTTAGTGTCTACTGAGCCATATTTACAAAGATACAGAGAGATTATAATTACGTTTCAACATACTCTGTCTCCAAGTCTGACGTTTATCCCATCTAGTTCTAGAAGTGAGAACGTATGAACTGTTGTTTCATGTTTCAGTTCTTCCTTAATACCTTCAGGAGAAAGCCTTGACCAAGTTACAATGAATCCGACTGAGCTGTTTGCAAAAGGAACACCAAAGGTACACCTTAGGTAAATGCTGCCTTTGAACAACTCTGCTACAACTTCAGGAGTGGCTGGGAGTGGTGGTGACACAGATGGGGATGATGAAGGAGCCAGGTTACCTAGTCAAACAGAAGTGTGGTTTGTGCTTTTTATTCTGTACAAAACCAATATTGAATGAAATGACATTGACATGTATTTTGCCAATAAATACACTAATAATATTTACCTTTTCTCATATGTGGAAATATTACATAATTGCTTAGAGAATCACATAAAATGTGGATGTTCCTTTTATTAATCATTGAAAGGTGAAAAAACTCTTTATCAGCCTTTGATTATATTCTAGGCAATAGGAAGGTGCTGCAGGGTGGGCAGGGAACCAAAAACAAGGGAATAAAATACAATTAATTTTTTTACCAGACAGGAGAGAGCAACATGCAAAGAAATTTGGAATTTGCCTGACAGAAGAATATTTTCTCCACTTATGAAGAAAGGGTGGGGGGAGAAGGAAAAAAGGAGAGGAAAAAAAAGGGTTATGTAAAATGGAACAGAATAAACAACAGTATGATTTGTAGATTCATCATACATTTGTCTCCCAAAGAATCAAAGTAAATGTTGACATTATTGGGTCACAGATGCACAGAAAATCTTGAAAATTGAAACAAAATACTCACTGCCACAGACATCTTGAATTTCCATTCCCTCAGGATCACAGTTCTGTGGCTTTGCATCTGAAACAACTACAAATTGTATATTCACACACATAAAGAGTAGGTACACCAACGCTCTTAAATTATTGCCCTATATTAAAAATACACCAAACACCTCAAGACACTAATTGAAATGTAAATTAGCAGAACAGAAGCAATCTTGTAATCTGACCCATATATAATTATGGTAACAGTCAGTATAAAGCCTTGTGTTGGAAATCACAAGTAGATTAGGCACACCTAGGAGGAAGGGTACAGAACATTCTACCACCTCTACATCTTTTACTGAAGGTGTACCCAGCCAATACTTATAGATGTTGCTAGTGAATAAAAAGGAATTGAACTATTCTCTTGAATATATATTTTCTCTCCCCAAATCCACATCTGAATGCTTATTAATTAACTGTAACCTTGGACAGCCAAATTCAGTGCAGACCTGCTTTGAAAAAAAAATCATCTTTCCTATAGGGGCCTACAAAAAAGTGCTTGTACACCGCTATTGTTTGATACTTTGAATGCTGTATTAAAAAAAGTGGAATTTTGATTAAACATGAAAATATCAGTGCATTTGTAACAGGAGTAGAAGGAGATTAGTCACTCCACCCAAACTGAGTGAAAAGGGCGGCAGCTACACTGAAAACCCCATTCACCAAAATGAATGAAGAGCAGATTTTGATGTTCCATGCTTCAGCGATACAGCGTTTGAATTTCTTAGCATTTAGAGAAGACACTGTTTGAAAATTTGCATCAAGTGTTTACAGCTATCAAGTGTTAGAGAGAAAACACAGTACACATCGTAACCTAGGTACAAAATGCAGCACGAGAGTACAATGCACTTCGTATGAAAACATCACCTTAAAAGAGGGCTTTTAAACTCAAAATGTGTTTCTGATTTACAGTATTCAGCAGAGACAAACCAGAGTTATGTTTCTTGCCTACTTTGTTTTCAGGCAGTAAAAATTTGCTAGCTCTCTGCCTACGGCTTTTATGGTCTCTTTCCTCTCCATGACCCATCATCTAAAGTAAATGCAAAGTCCTACAGTGCAGGACTTCTTCATTGCTTCAGTTATTTGCAGGCTGAAATGTCCCATTTCTGGCATTTTTTTTTCTGTCAATAAACCCTTGGAGAATGCCTTAACAATTGGACCTAAAGGTATAATGATGGGGCAATAAAGCACCAGAAAACCCACTGATAGTTTTGCTATTAAGCTTTTGAAAGCCATCAGTAATAGAGAATATGACTTAGAGCAATACAATATATGATGCATAAAAATATTGCTAGTATTTTCACAATGATGTGTTATCAGATCTAGTAAGAATTTCCTACTACACTAATTTGTCACTATTTCACAGTATTTATAACTGTAAGGATTTAACGATGCCTTCCTTAAGTTATCTAAAACATCTAGCATGAATAATAAAGTACTGAAGCTTTGAGCTGTGAACACCAACCCATTTTTGCAGCACAAGGGTCCAAGCCAATACGAGATGTTGCAAAAGGACTCCAATTCTATCTCATAGTACTAATAATGTATCAGTAGAGCATTTCTGTGCTGAATTTTCTTCTAGCAACAACATTTATACTCTCCAGAAGATGATAAAAGAGTTACAGTAAGAAAAATATTCCTAATGATGCTAAATAATCATTGCTATAAATACAGTTTGGTCAAGTTCTTAAACAAAATTTACTCTAACACCTAATTCTATGCATAATCAGTAATGTGTATTCATATGAGTATGAGTGCCATTGTAGGTACTCTGAATTTTGACTTCTAGATATGTCTTGCATCCCCACCTCATTATATGGAAAATTTCAATTCTTAAGTGTCTGAGCTTTGAACAATACTTGAGTGCTAAATGTAAGTTAAAAAGGGGTGGTGTGAACCCACCTTACCACACCAAATAATTTCTCTATCGTATCAATATTAAAAGTAAGGATTGCAAGAAATTTTAGCAGGTATAACTATTTCCAGACATTTCTGCTTAGCCAAATACCAGAGAAACACACTTATAAACACACACACTTTGCTGAGTTAGAGCATGCATTTTCTTACCTTCTGCGCAATACCCCATGCATCCTTGGGTAGGCTGCAGTAAGTAAACAAAGAAATCTCCACAGTTCCTCACACTGACAGGGATTCGGAAAAGACAGCAGTCTTTTGAAGTGCTGAAGAAAAACTGCCATGTAGCACAAGCTGTTAACTGTTTGATCTCACCGGGTTGAGGCATGGATTCCGACTCCCTCAGAGACAACCAGACAGGGGCTTGAGTACCACAGTGATTCATCTTCAGCACCAGAGAAAAAAACATCAGAAAACGGTTAATGCTATATCAAACTGTTGCTGTGCTTCAGTGAGGTACATATGTATTCAATTAATTTCCTGCATGAGTTTTTAGCAAAGTTTAGACAGTATAATTGAGGGCTTACTTACTTTCCTCCTCAAGGCTGCATACAAATACACACAAAAGAGACTTAAGTCCTTCTTTGAGTCTAATGAATCTGTGTTTCTAAAGACAGGCTATAACTTAGTGCCTGAAAAACTTAATCAGGAGCCACACCTGAGTGTTTTGCCCAAAAAAGCTAAGAGCTGTGTTATGGCTTAGTGAGTTACTCCACACCCGTTAACCTACAGTAGCTGACTGTGTGCATGCCATCAGAGCACAGCAAATACAGGGTAGAACATACGTACACTGAATATCAACTAAAGGTGCTAAAGCTGCCACATTTTATCTGCCCTTTGCCATGAACTGAAGGCTCAGCTAGCCTCCTGGACTTTTTCTAAGAGACATGGCCAGCTGATGCAAGGTTACTAACTTGCAGCACTAGCCAAAAATGCAAGACACCTGATAAGCCCTGTCTGTCTTTCAACTCCCCACCTTTAGAAATAGATATGGCTGTAGCACCCCACACACGACCGCAGTGACCTTGTAGCAGCCCCAAATCCTTTGGTGCTTACAAAGCAGTGGGCTTCACAAGATCTGTGGTTCAGATGCTGATTCAACAGGTGATTTTAAGAAGGCTATCGTTCCCTCTCTCACAAACAAAAGCCTTGTTCAGTCCTTTTCCTCAGGGAGTGAGAAGTGTGCTGTGGAATAGTCTCCTTCACCCCTCACTGTGGCTATGTGAGGTCTTCAGGTCAAGGAAGCTGCCATGCAGGTCACAACTTAACAGCAGTACCAATCACGATAACTGAAGCGCAAGTCTGATTTAGAAGACACCAGAGTTTACCAGTGGCATACAGAAAAATGAAACCTGAGAAAAGGAGACAAAGAAGGAATCTGGTTCACAGGCTACCAGAATAAGTTAAAGGTCACCTCCTGTCTTTCGTGTGCTGCAGAAAGTAAACTGAAAAGAAACACCAAGGACATAGTGTGTGAAAGCCAGCATTTGGAAAATATTTACAGGAAAACTATAAACCTGAAATTGTGACATTTTGAGAACCTCTTCTCCTTCATCACCTCAAGTATCCCTTACTTTGACCTGATAGTGAAACAACGTCTCAGATCATCTTGTCTTTAGACCTCTTGGTCTAAAGACTACTGCAGACTCATTGAACAATTACTCATCTCAAAAGTACACTTTCTTAATCTAGAATATCCGAGCCCACCATCAATCCATCAGACAGACAGAATTAATGAGAAGTAGATAGAAATGGGATGGATTATTTAATAGAGTCTGAACCTTTGACAAGGATTACATATAACTATAATAAAAGTTCTCCTAAAGGGAAAGAAAGGAGGAGACTTCCCAAACAAGACATCCATTTTAGTTTAGTTTTAATGTTTTGACTTTGAGATTTTGAAAGAAATGTCCTGGTTTTGTCAACAGATGCAAAGCAGCAGATGTCAATGCATAAATTTCATCTGCTGAAAAAGTTTTGAATCAATCTCTTTCCAACTGTAATTATCTGGACTCCTCTGTATTAGGATGGTAGCCTATTTTTACCAAATATTTACTAAGCACTGAGAACTTTGGTCAGATTTCTAAAACCTTCCTAGATGATCTGAGCGCGTATTTTGCTAGTCTAACCTCTGTTCTGAAAGACACATTTTTACCCCCGGTTTATCATGCTGGTTCTTCACATAAAAGTACCCATTTTAAGAAAATACAAGTTAATTAATTTATTTGTATTAATTCTAACCAAAAGAAAGTCCCTCAGGAATCATAATTTTTGCTAGTTTTTTGCAGTATAAAAGCCTGGATAAGAGTAGCCTCTGCAACACAGCCTTCTCAGTCCTTGAGTCAGCTGCACATTAAAGGTACTTCAGTGGCTTTATAGTGCTGTAAAGATTTAATAAAAAATAAAATAAATAAATTAAAAAAAAGAGGGGCTCCTACAAACTCAATTTAATTTTTTTGGTGTATTTTAACTGCTTTGTATTTCCTTTAAAAGTGTTTCATCATTGGGCTTTTTTTTTTTTTTTTTTTAAGAGACCGTCACCAGACAGTGACAATTCATTAGAAAATCACAGATAAAATATTCTAATGACTTTTTTTTTTTGAACAAGGAAATGTTTTAAAATAGGAAACTATAAAGATATAACTCCTTAGAATATAACACTTACAGAGATGTTGGTATGCTCCAAAAGAAAGCCTTACAAGTCTAAAGTATTCAATATTCCAAGTAATTCTTGAGTCTTAGGGGACTTGCAGATGACAAGGCAACTAATCTTCAGTTAGCTCTGTTAGTTCAAGTCATTTTAGAAGTAATCTCTTCTCTCTAACACAATCACTTTAAAAGCTCCAAAATTACTGGATTCATGTGGCTTCAAGTCTTTATACCGTTTTCACATGGCCCTCCTAACAGACTGACCATCACATAATCGCAGCTTTACAACATGATATCCCTGCTACGCTGCCACTGAGAAAATCTGCTTTAGCAGTGACTACAAATGACAGTTTTTGAGTCTTCTGAAAGGGATGTAATTTATCATCCTCTGCTATTGCCCATTCAGTGTAAAATTTTCAATGTTTTTCAACGTCTGGTTAACACATTTTAACATACTCAAGTATTTAGAGACAATAGGTACTCTGCATTCCTCCACATCAGTCTCCATAACCGTATTCTTTTTTTATACTTCTCCTACTGAAAAACCCTTAAGAAAAAAATATGTATTTCTCATGATCAAATTATTTGTAACAATACCTCCACGCACTTGGTTGGCATCTCAGCAGGCTTATCAAAAATCATAAAGCGATACCATCCTGGTGTTAGGGAATGGTCACATATTAAATCCTGAATAGCTGATTGCTGGAGGTGGGATGAATCAAAATCAACACTTCGGTAAGGGCTCTGCAGGATCTGATGTCCACCAGGAGAACATTCAAGAACTGTGGAGCAAGAGTATTTTGAGTATCAAAATGGAATGCCTAACAAGTATGTTAGAAATGATGTTAAGCATTTTTAATGGGAAAACAGATATGGATATATCGCAATATGATGTGAAGCTACTTTTACTGAAAAACATATTGAAGTCCTAGTAACAACAACAAATAGCTGTTAGCACTCCAAAATTTAACAGAATTTATCATGTGGTAACTTTCCCATCTTTAAGTGGACAATAAATGCAAATTTATAACCACATTAGGCATTTACCTTAGATGTAAAAACAGTGGGAAGGAATATGTTTATAATTTCTCTCTGGATTTTGACTTTCTAGTTCCACTGATGTTTATGAAACCTAAGAACCTGAATAAAAATGGGGTGTCAGATATAAGAGAGGATCGGAATCTTACCTCAAGAGAAGTAAGGATTGTCTAAAGGCCTTTTGTAAATAGGCTACCACTTTACAGGGTTCCTATGCATGAAATGAAGAATTTCCTCAAATGGATGAGAGGTAGTTGCATACAGTTTGCATGTACACATACAGATCATAGCAAAAGTGTGTATGGTAATGGGTATATAGTTACACATTTTAAGTCAATTTGCGTAACTGACATGCTAAATTTTAATAAAGTAAATACAACTGGCAAACGTGTCCTTGTGGCCTCAAAAAAAATCTCAACATTGCTGATACGTAAAATGAAGGATCAGAACCTGCAGAAGTCTTTACAACAGTTTTTTTTTTAAATGCAGACTCATTTGGAAATAAAGCAGAATGCCAGAACTTCTGAGTCTGATCTGGTAGCTGAGTTGACTCCTGTCAAAAACAGTGACAATAAAAGTTCTGGCTAACAGCATATCTGTATGCAATGTATTGAATGGCCATTCTTGCTCAGGAATGCGCTTGGGAAGTGAAAGTACGGGAAAATAAAGTAAAAGAATGTTTCTAAATAAATAACATTTAAAATATACCTATCTATTCACCTTGCTTTTAAAAACGGATACCAACTGTTGCTGACCGTGAATGGAATTTCAGGTTGTACTGAATGACACAGTTAATCTCAATTCTTGCCTCTACTACGCTACTAATGAATTTAAAAACAGCAGCTCTAAGCAAAGCTCTGTAATCTTACATTTTGAATATTAATACTCTGATCCTTACTTTTCGCTCCCATGTTTTTCTTTATTTGTCCCATGTTTTGCATGGTGTAAATTATTGATTACAATAATTTTGAATACAATATTGAATACAATAATTACATGGATTACAAACATATTTTGCTTCAAATCATGCAATAATGCACTATCTTCCACATTTTCAATGTCATTGTCCAGATAACCACAATTATACAACAGTTTCAAATCCAGGTAATTCCCCTCCTTTAAATGGAGAAGATGCACCCGTGAAAGAAAAGACTTCATCTCTTTCAAGCACAGTAGGAGCATCCTGTAGTCTTTCAAAGACTGAAGATTTAATCTGATATGGCTTTAGGCTACCCAGGCAGGTAACAATAGCTTTATCTTCTATCCTCTAAGGGCAGATGGAAGTCAATGTGATTGACTGTGCCACCACTGTGCTTCTGAGTTCCTTGTAGTAGCCTCTAGGCTATTCATGTCTACACAAGTTGACCTTATTGAGAATTTATCCTTCATTGGAATTTGAAGAAAAGCCCTTGAAGAATCACAGGTCAGTCATGTGTGTTATTGAAATGTTTTCCAAGCAAGCTACAGCACAAGCAGTTTGCAGTTTACGAACCATGGTGAAAGTTTCTTCCTGTCTTCTATTTTTTATTGGAATTCTCCCTTTCATACAGCACCCTCATTTGTTTTCTTTCCTGTAACTGAATCACTCCTGAAACAATTAATATCTGTTACCTTTTCCATGAATAAATCAAGCTAGACATGAGACAAGTCTTTATTTTCTTTTCCTCCACAGTTTAATTAGATCTTCATTTGATAGATCTTTAAAACAGCTGACTGTACTCACTTGTAATAGGGTTATAAATCCTACTAAAGATCAAATTATATGTTTCATATTATTATGCACATCACTTTAAAATGTCACCCAGCTCTTCACGTATTCTTTCTTCCTTTTTAGAAGTATACTAATATTTCCATAGTTATTGCTTGGAAACCTCGTGTTGTGTAACACTGGTTGATTTTTTTTCTTTCTTTCTTTCCTTTTCCCTACCCATTCTGCAAAACAACTGAAAATAACTGCCATCATCAGTAACACATATTAAAATATTTTATTATACATCTGAGTGGAACCAATGTGCTAACTCTAGCAACAGCAGAAACAAACAAAACTGTCGTATTTATGGACACATACCAAGAATGAATGCTGTGTCCTCTGTGAAAAAGTTACCCCTGCGGACCAGATCTGCTCAATTCACAGGCATTTAAGAAAGGAGTTGGCTAAATTTTCTGCTGAAATCATGATTTCCTTATTTGGGATGCAGACGAAAAATAATTTTGATACAAGCATACTTTCAAAATGCATTCTCGGAATGATCAATACCAATTTTGCTACAAGGCTTTGCCTGCGCCTAACAGCCAGCAATTTTCAGCCCAATGAGTCAAGGCTGATGAAATAAGGAACTGCAAACAGGGTCTGATAACTTGACAGTGCTGAGGAAGCTTCCCTACAGGGCAAGCTTACCTACCAGCTCTGCCTAGTAGGGAGGAACATTAAAGTATGGGAAGATGTATGTGCTACTGTTGACTTGACTTCATCCACAATCACAAAACATTCTGACATGTTCTGACACAAAATGGAAAACTCATGCTAGTTTTAACACAATTTATCATTTAAGCATGATTATTCGTGATGGAAACTTCCCATATTTATGGGAATGTTTTTTTAATTATTTCTTTTCAGACCCTTAAATGTATTAGTGATTTAATAACTTTATCTTTAAATATTTGCTATAGAACAATGAAATTCTAATTATAAAATACACAAATGAATACTTGAGAATTAAGACTGTGAAATTCAGCCTCCTTTCTAAATTGTGCGTCATTGGTTTAACTTAACCTAGTGGAGACACGTGTGGTAGGCTATGAGGAGAGACTTATTTCTAGGAAGTCAAACTCTCCCATTTTGTTTGGAGGTCCAGATACGACACACTGTCTGCTGAAAGAGCAATCCGTCTTGGGAAAATATGCAGCTGTTTCCCTAGAATTTGAGTTTACTTACCATATTCTGTGCTTCTTTCCACAAATACCCTGTATACTGTATATGGTGCTCTACTATTCTTTAACTGAGGTCTCTATATGCTAGGAAGAATTTGATTCCGTATTTGCTTTTTCCTGACTGTCTTCAGGACTAATACAGTGAGCTTTGCCTGGATCCACCCCAGACCTACTGAGAAATCTGACCCTAAGCCAGAAAAGAATTCAACTTTTACAACATCTTAAATGCAAGGACAGCATTGTGCCAGTGGATGAGCCTTTTGGGAGAGATATAGGTGAAATGTCTGCTAACACATTGGTGTTTGTACCATGACTACCACAAACTGGGTCAGGTAATAGGTACTCTGAACACCACACATTGGCCAAAAGTCAAAGAAGTTCTTGAAGTCAACACAGGAGCTCATTTTCCACAGAGAGATATTTAAGTGGCTCCTGATGACTGCCTCTGAGGCACTGAGGTGGAAAACAAGTTCCACAAAGGCAGGACTTTTCAATTTCCTGTTCGCATCCCTGTTCCAATCCATGTGCAGAGAGGGGCCGATGATTTTCCACCTGTCCATAACATTTCCAACATTATGAAGCAGTCAGGGACCGAGGACTGCTGGGTGCAAACCAGAGCAGAGATGGAAAAAGGAGCCACCTGTGGAGTACATTCAGGCAAGGGCAGAGTGGCAGGACTGGCAACTCAGTTCCTCAGGTAGGAACATCTTACCAGTTTATATCTCCTGCTGTCCAAAGGCCAGGATCTGGCAAATGACTACAGATAAACAAACAGTGCCATTAGTAAGTGCCCACTCCAATCTTTAACGTGCTTTTTCCTGGGCCTGCTGAGGGCAAAGGATGCAGGATATCAACAGCCCAAGGCAGAAATTAGAACTAGGACTGCATGTAACAGAAGTGCTCAGATGTATTTGTGGATTTAAACTCTTCCAAATACTAAAATGGAAAGAAGTTCACTTTTTGGAAGAAGTTATCCTGAAGTATTTATTTAGGCCAACACTGTTAAAGCAAAATGTAAGATTGACTCTAAACTATTTACCTAAAAGACACCATTTGCTTGGATGAGACATATTAAAGAACACGATCACAAATGTTGTGGCAATGACAGTTTCGCAATGCAATGGAACAGGAAAATGAATACTCCTATACACGGAACAATGAGGAAAACAGAATCAAAACGCACACGTTAATACATCTTTACAAATAGCCTTACTTGAATGGGTGTGAAAACACTTTTCAACCGCTCCTGTCCACACCCCAAGGGGTGCTTTGTAAATGTAGCAAATAGTTGCATAACCCTATTTAGAGAGTGAAAAATGTATGTACATAGGATATTTTCTAGTAGTTCTCAATATAACATGCTATTGTATCTACTCTTTATGTGGATTTTCGCTCCGAAATTTGGAACAATACAGCTACGGGTTTTGCACGGCTTTGGCACAGCATTTTGCAGGGCTCCCAGGCAAGGATGCGCCAGCGGCGCACAGGGAAAAAGGGGCGCAAGGAAGAGAGAGCGGGAGAAGCAACGTTCCTGGTCTTCGATTTTCACTTGGCGGGTTTTCCCTGCAGGTGCACCGCGACAGTGGCAATTTCTGTTTCATCAGTTAAGCTTCTTCCAAGGGAGGTTTAGATTAGATATTAGGAACAATTTCTATACTGAAAGAGTGGTGAGGCATCGGAACCGGCTGCCCAGGGAGGTGGTGGAGTCCCCATCCCTGCACGTGTTCAAAAAACGTGTGGATGTGACACTCCAGGACATGGCTTAGTAGGCATGGTGTTTCAGGTTGACGGTTGGACTAGATGATCTCAGAGGTCTTTTCCAACCTTAACAATTCTATGATTCTATGCCGATTCCAGCGAAACGGGTTACGCCTAACTACCGGGCTGGAGAACAAGCGACGTGCGGGCAGGGGGGAAGGCCCTGACGCGGGGAAGGCAGGCCCGGACCCGGGGAAGGAAGGCCCGGACCCGAGCCGCTCCCTGGGGCCGGACGAGGAGGACGCTGCCTGCCGGTGGGCGAGGGGGG
>VZTL01005247.1:11911-32503 GCA_013400535.1 Scopus umbretta
GTGGAGATGTTCCCCAAGCGACCAAAACACCCTGCCCGCCCCAAAGCTGGTCGGTGTCATGAAGGAGCAATGGCCTACCGTCCTCCGAGCCTGGACTGCATTTCTTTCCTGGAAAGAAATGTGCAGGAAAATGCTGAAAAGGAGGCGGTTTCGAATCGTTCGCTCTGAACCCTTTGGTCATTTCCTTAGGGGACCGAGAGTGTTTTATACTTAGGCTTTAGTAATAACTGCAAACTGCTCCGTTTTGACACCGTTAATGCAGGATGAGTTAAGCACATATTCAACGGTTTCAAGCAACCAAGTTTCAAGGCTTGCTGGGAGTTCCTCCTGTTTGGAAATGTCTCGCAGAGGACAAAGAAGAGGACAAACGCAGCATTTAAGGTTTGGTAGCGCTGGTATTTTATTTTGCAAGCCTGAGACTGTGCAGGCACTGAACTACTTCACACACACAAGGGTATACAGCAGTCCAGAGAAACGTTTCATGTTCTCATTAGGATATGCAGACCTAAATCAGACAAATAGAATCATAGAATTATTAAGGTTGGAAATGACCTCTGAGATCATCCAGTCCAACCGTCAACCCAACACCCCCATGCCTACTAAACCACGTCTCAAAGTGCCACATCTACACGTTTTTTGAACACCTCCAGGGATGGGGACTCCACCCCCTCCATGGGCAGCCTGTTCCAATGTTTGACTACTCTTTCAGTAACGAAATTTTTCCCAATATCCAATCTAAACCTCCCCTGGTGCAACTTGAGGCCATTTCCTCTTGTCCTCTCGTCAGCAAATACACGTTGCTGGCACTAAAACACAGCTTACTGCCATCCACTGAACATCTGCAAGGGTAAAATGTTTGGTGAGAACTGCTTCCAGGAGGTACGGGCCTGGGTGGCTCTTTGCAGAGCGGGTTTCCCTGCAGAAGGAGGCATCAGGGCTTGGTGTTGAGGTGGAGACACAGCAGTGTTGTGTGGGTAACCTCAGTCTGCTTTTGTGCAAACACCTTGAGCCTCTTTGCTGGAAGAAGCAGTTCAGCTCCATGACAGCAGTGAGTTTTTAAAAGGAATCGCTGGCCCAGCCTGAGCGTTGAACTCAGTCTTGGATTTCTGTCAGTTCCCTCAGGCAGATACTTTTCTCCTAAGCGTTCAGGGAAGTTTAAATGATGAGTTTTCTTAGTTGTTTAGTCAACTATCTGGGTTATTTGTTACCCATTTATGATGATAAGCTTTTCTCCTGGAAAGCTGCATATATCTGAAATTAGTTTGGGTTTCGTTTTTATTTTTCCCAAAGTGTGTGTTTGTAAGGAAGAAAAAAAAAAACATATTTTACAAAACAAGTTACAAAATAAGAACCTAGAAAAAGAGATGTGAGAAACTTGTATAAAATTTAAACATTGAGCTACTTCTTTGACCCCTGCTAATCATGATGGAGTGGTATTTACAGGAGGATTAACACTTTTCATCACGGATCATGCAGGAGACCAAAAGAGGTGGCAATAACGGTTGCTAGGGTAAAGATACCTTTCATCTTTTCTGCACTGGTTTTCCTCTGCCAGCTCCCTCTGCTACTATCAGGCTTGTAGCCTCTTACCGCGACAACAGAGCAAGAGCATATTGTGGTTAAAAGAGCTGACAGCTTGCCAAAAGTAGTACTCGGCGCTCACGGTGACAGAGGTGTGTCACTGACAGTGAATTTATGAAAAATGAAAGTCATTCTAGAGCAGCCTCGTGCTTATAATAGGAGTATAGGTCTTTCCAGCAGGTTGCAATCTCAGAAAGTTTTAGCCAGTAATTTACACAGTTTTAATTAAGTAAATCATAGGCTGTGTAAAATCAGCTTGCACTACTGAAAACATCTCTTTCACTTAGGATGGAATATGAAGTCAAACTACAATTTTATATGTAGATATTGTTAAGTAACAGGATGTTTCGGAGGAAAAACCAAGACTGTCGAATGGAGGAAGAATTTAAGAAACAAGATTATGTAGTCCAAGTCATTACTGTTGTAAACAGTTTGAAGTTTGACTGAAAACACAATACAGGGAGCAATGGTATCAATGCTAGGGAGCATTTAGACATTGCAGCATAGAGCAGCATTTCCCAGAATGGATTTTATGAATAACAATGAAGAAAGAGAGATGTAAGATTGGTTTTGAAAATTATCCCAAGGCTAAATTCCAGTTTAGTTATCTCAGTCTGTTCCGTAAAGCTTTTAAATATATATATATATTTAATTTAAGGTGGATTCTTAAGTTTTGCCTATGAATGAACTAAATTATTTTTCTGAACAAAGCCCGAGTAGAAGTGCTTTTGCTGACTTAGGACTGACTTACAAGGGAGGGAAGAGCATAGTGATAAATTGGAGAAAACAGAGGTGTTGGATGACAAGGAGCAGGGACTTCCACAATGCTGAAAATAGAGTCACTGCAGAAGTTTAAAAATTCAGATAAAAAATGAAGGTGGCACTGCTGATTGCCTAGTCCCCGGTGCTGCAACTAGGTTGTACTTGTTTAATGGTTTAGCTGCATCAGTTTGTGACCGTGCAGCTCGGGTGTGTGTGTGTGCATAACAGGAATCCAAGAAAAAATGTGAAAAAGAAAAAAGGGAACTTTCTCATAAATGCAGCCAACATAGCAACTTCTTACTTCATCTGTCACTTCTATTGCCAACATGCTAGTGTGATCACTATAGCAGTGCACCTTAGGTCATGAACTTAATATATATGAAATACAGGTCTTACACAATATTTAACAAGATGATGTTATCTCAGTTGCATTCGGGAGAATAGTCCAGAGCAGACAGCAGCCAAGTGGATAGCAGGCTGATTAAAGATAAAGAAGTAATAGCCTTAAGTATTACATATAACTAAGTCAGGAACAACAATCGGCAGTGTTTGCCAAAATGGTGTGCATTCACAAATACCTGTGCGTAGCTGTTCAGGTGTGAACTGGAAATGAGAAATCACCTTTGAGTTTTTAAAGTATTTGGCTCCAGACAAAGCCACAAATGGTTTTTTTGTAGTTGTATCCAAGCCCTAAACTCAAAGGTAAATAGGGGATCACCTAGAACAAAGGCAGTGCTTGTGGTAGGCTACTTGGAATAGCAAATAATTAGTGGGAATGCTGGTGCACAGGAGAGGGGAAGCAGAGTCCGAGAGCTGAGGGCAGCAGCTGGCTGGGTGGATGCTGTCCCGAACAATGAATCCCCGGATCTGACACTTAGGGCTTCTTAGTGATATTTTGTAAATAAAGGTAAACAATTAGAGAAGAATCCGCTTAAGTTTAAGCTAAAATTGCCCACTGTATCTCATTTGTTATAAGCCTTTTCCTTCAAACTGTGTAGCTAAGAGTATGCATGGAAGCCTGTCTTAAATGAATTCTCTGTGCTGTACCATTAAGCCTGTATTGTAGGCAAGGTCAATCTGAATAAGCCCTTTAAATCTATGTTGCTGCATTTGTTATCTGTGCAGAGACAGAACGTGGATGATAACTGCCAATAAAGCTGTGAGCAGAATTTGGGAGCTGGGGAGATTTCCCTGCAAAGCTTCAAAGGGTCACTGTAGTAAGGCCAAGTGCTGAATGTTTGGGAAAGTGTTGCCTTCAGCAGATAACACCCCTCCTGTAAGGAGCAGATGGCTGAGAGATAGCCCACAGCTCTGGGCAGATCCAAAAGCATCAGAGAGGGATGAGTTCTCTTTGTCTAATCCAATCAATTCTGTCCTTAAAGTCAAATTCCAAACTTCCCTTCAAATGGTGGGTTGTGTGACTTTTAACTTAGCTAAGGTTCATTTGATTTAAAAACATGGTTTAACAACTCTGAAACTAATGTCCCAAAACATCACTAAGACATAGGAAGACACACTAAGACACTTTGCCAGTTGCAGTTCAGAATGGGATATTTGAGTCTATCCCCCATTGTTATCTTTGACACCAAATAAATAGAAACTGAGAATCAGTAATGGTCACATGCATTTATTTATTTCAGTCATTCTGTGGCTGACATTACAGCATTACAGGAGGTGCTCATGTTTATTGTGCTGGTGGCTTTTCCTGAAAACTGCATGGCTTTTGAGTGGCATTTGTTTTTCAAAATGCTTTTAAAATTTGTAGAGGGTATTTTTTAAGCTGCCATGTACATGTACTGAGCATTGACAGTCTGTTTAGCTTTCAGAAGTAATGACATCTTTAGTAGGTTTTAACTCCTAATTCTCTTTCATATTTAACCTCTTGTATATACTATATTTGACTTACGTAGTAAAGAACTTCAGTGTAAAAATCTACTGTAATTTGGCTTGGATAAGTAGCATGAGGTTTAATATAAATCATAGAAAATCTGTCTCCAGAGGTTATTAAGAGCCAAATAAAATTAGTGGTAGGCTTTCCATTACCTTCAGTTGTCTTTGGGTCAGCCCGGTACTCTTTTATGGTTCTCAAGTATTTTTATATTCTTTATTACATAATGGCTTGAAACTTAACTTAAAGGTGTATCAGCTGTATTTACTCAGAATGGGCCAGAATATTTTGAGTCTGGGAAGTCCCTTGGTTGATGGAATATTAATGGAATAATCTGTGTTTTACCCAAACTGAACTGTGGCACTGACCTGTAATTATATTGATCACTTGCATGTGACACAATTCTTCTGTATTATTTGTTCTTTTTCTGTCTCCCGTGGTTTGTTTTTGTGTATGTATGACTTAGTAAGTTGCAATTTTAAAAAAGTAGAAAAACCACGGAATTCATTCTTCAGCCTATATGGAATAAAGGGTACTTGAGTGAGGTCCAAAGCATTGATCTTGTAGGTAACCATGTACTTCATACTCTTAGTCTTAATGATTTTAGCCTATTTGTATTTGCACTTCTATTTTTGGCATTTGTCAAGTAAACATTAACATTACTGGGTAAAAGTCTTGACTAAATGATGTGATCTACTAAAATGCAGGTGAGAAAAAATATTCTTAAAAGATAAGACCTATTCAGATGATGCACAAATAATGAAATCTTTTTCTCACATTCTTGGGTTACCTTTGTTAGTATCCAAGGCTTTGGTCCTGTAATGACTAAACTGTGTTTTAGTGAAATCCCTCAAGAAGAAGGGGGATTTAAAATCAAACCTCCCACATCCTAGTGCTAAGAGCTATGTTCTTTCTTTCTGGGCTTATAATTTCTCTTCCTAGCTTTTGCCTTAAGCGTGGGACCAGCTCACTAGGTTGGGAGTCAGTGAGATCACTGAGCAGCTAAATCTGGCTCTGTCCAAATACAGAAATGGCACCCCTGGTAAGAGATACATCCCATCCACACTCAGTGGTTATCTGATAACACTGAATATACGAGTAAATAAACTGTGGTTAGCTTGGCAAGGAAACAAATGCATTCATGAAAGCAGAAAAAGCACATTCTTTGGCTTTGTTTTATGAAAAAGTCTGGTCCCTGACTCAAGGAGAGCGTTGACAGCTGAGGACCATAGAAGGAAGGAAGCACATGAGTAGGGTTTCCTCAGCTCTGACTACTGCACTAAGTAGGTCTGTGTTTTTCCTTAAGCTTTTGCCTGTGTTGTAGAGAAAGGCAATATTTATTTATTCAATAAAAAGTGGGATGGTAAGTACAGATGCACTCTAAAGGACCAGAAGCGCAGATCATCAATTCGCTTTAGCTGGGTGGAGTCACACTGATTTTTGCTGAGGATTTCACCCAGAATACCTGTTTTCATGTCTATCTTTATGCAGTAGGAAGAAACTGAGAAGTCCTGACAGAGGGAAGCAGATGTGATTTTTTTTCCCCTCCCAGTTTTCCATTGGGCTTTGTTGAGGCTTTAAACAAGTATTTAGAGGAATACAGATTCCCCCCAGCTCACACTAATGGAAAATATGTTTCCTGTCTGTTCCCCAGATAAAATTCTGTATTCTTCTTGGATAGGAGTAAGATTTCTCACTGCAGATAGCACTTTCTTGGCACAGCAAATTATGAAAATGTTTTTTTATCATCTGTAGTTTGAAGAAACTGGACGGACTATCTCTGTCTGGTGCCCTGTTAACTTTCCTCTCTGATGGTTTGGCCATCTGAATTTTTAGGTTAACAACATTGGTTTTTAAAATGCTTAAAAGAACAGAGCATGACTTGATCTGACATTTCTTGATGCAGGAACAAAGCACAGACCTGGTTTTGAATTAGTAATAAACAAAATGTTCAAAACCTATTTTACAAAATTGTGCACGGTAGTGTTGCTAGTTGGATTTCTAAAAAATCAAACAATGTGAAAATCCACTACAATATTATTTCAGTAATACACCAGATTTAAAAGCCTGGTGCTAAATTAATTAGACTGACCTATTTTGAGGGCTATTAATTACAAGAAGTGTTAAACATGATGCAGCTACAGTGTCTGGCTCAGGAAGCCCTAAGCATCAGACTGGAGAAAACTGAGAACAGGACAAGGAATTATTTAACTTGTGTGTTCCATTTTCTCTAAGCAATATGGTGTTAGTCACTCGCAGGCCAGGCATTGGCACTGAGCTATATGGTTTGACTTTTCTTATGTTCTTAATCTTTAGCAAGGGGTGGATCTATAGAAAAAAGGGATACACAAAATAGCAAGGCAGCAACAGCTACCTAACCATTGCCAAACTTACTTAGGAAACTTTAGGTGGCTTGTGAATTTACCTTTTCTCTCTCTTACTGCCCCTGTCTTGTAAACAAATTCGTGGGTTAGTTGACAGATAAATAATTTAATTGACTTCTAGCAGACATGGAATTTAAGATTTAATGTGCATATGGATTTTCAAGACTGGACCCTTACTGCTTTGGAGTTGTAAAAATGTGTCTTAAAATGGAACGGAGCTGTAAGTGCAAGGCTGGAGAAGCTGTGATGTAAATGGGATAGGAAGAAGTCTGCCCAGGCAATACTAGGAAGTATTACAGGGGGGAAATAGAGAGGAGAAGTTGTAAGCCAACCTCAGCTAAAGTGAGGGTCAGCCTGAAAATTTCTAATGAATATTTCTGAGTCAGATCAGTTATGGGCACCTGAAGGGAGAAAAAGGAAAACAAAGCCATGCTACTAATAAAATCCCCAATCAAACCAATGCAGGTTGGGATCAACATTTGTAGTTCCTATGGCTTGTTTCAGTGCCCCTGGGAGAGGTGACAGTCTTTACCTAGGCTTTGCCCAAGACTGAATTTTACGCTAATGTCCAGATCTTTCCAAAGTATATACATGTGTATATTTACATTTTTGTGTCCAAGGGAAGGAGGACTATTCAACTGCTAGGCACTGAAGTCACAGCAAAGCCTCCATCATCAGGTCTGTTTATCAATTTACAAGTTTGTCAGATTTATACTTGATTTCCTTTCCCATGTTTTCTGACTAAACTGGATAAGTTTACCAATGCAAAGTGTTTCCTAATTAAAAAAAAAAAAAAAAAAAGTAGATTCCATAAACACTCTGCACAGAAAATTTATTTACTAGAACCTCTGTAGAAACTGATGATAAAGAGGCAAAGAGGTACTAATCTGTCTGACATCTGGCTTGGGGCCTTTTGCTCATAGTTTCAGTAGTAAACAAATCACAATATTTGAGGTTAGGAAAGATTTTTCTTTGAGTCACATTGTGAATGAGATACCCTAAGGTATAGACATGACCCACACAATAGCGAAATAGAGACCAATGGTCTCAACCAATTCCCTACTACAAGGAATCATTAGCAATGCTCTTTGGTTTGGTTTGGTGTGATTTCTCTCTGTCTCTCATTCTCTCCTCTTCCGTTCATGTGAAACATGATAGTTTTGGCTATGACTACAGATCATAACTTTGTTAGCGAGGGTTGGAAATCATCCCTTGAGTGTTCAATGGATCTTTCTGGACTAAAACTCTCTTACATGGATGCTCGATCTTCCTGTTGGCAGGTTTGTTCAGGACAGTGGCTTTATTCTTTGTACACCTCTTTCAGCAAATGAAGTGAGTAGATCTGAATTGTCGATGTGCATTTAACATTACATTTCAAAAGAACCTCAAGTTTTGAAGCTAACAGTAGGAAGAAACAGAAATGTTGAGAAAGGAGAGCTCTACGGAGAGGTTCTGAAAGGGAGAGCAAAAAAATCTACAAAAAACTCAGAAGTGCAAAAGCCTCATTTGAATAATTTAAATAGAGGTCTGAAACTGCAGTCAGGAATCTCTTTCAAGGAAAATCTTATTCTGGCAAAGAAAGAGACAATTATGTGGCTTCCCTATATATGGTAATTATTGTTAAATTTTATAAATAAAGTTTTAAAAGGTAGCTGTTCTTAATGAGGTGTCAACATTTGTATGAATTAAGTGCCAGAAGGCAATCTGCTTTACAGGTGAGGGATCAAATCTTAAATATATGCACAATAGCAGCGGTGTATTGATAGCAATAAAGGTATGTAAGCTTCAGTTACCTACAGATGACAACTGGAAATGGAAGGAGAAACTAATCTAATTCACTTAGATTGCTTTAAAAGATTCATGCTCATTTTATTGGTAGTATAAGGAGCTGTGGTAAATGCTACGTTATTTTTTTATTTAATGTCTTTCTGGCATAATGTTGATTTAAGTACTCTCTTCAGTTTTACTATAATTTGAAGTTTCTGTTCCATTACCTTTCTTCCTCTATGGTTAGGAATTTTGATATGAACTGTGTGAGATAATGAGACAGCTTACGGAGACAGAGATTTGAGTAAGGATAAAGAAAATATAACTGCTGTATTCTTATGTTTAATATTGTTAATAATCTCAGTTTTGTCATTTTAAAATTATATCGTAAGTAGACCTGAGAATGAAAGCCAGATGGTTGGCGGGAAAAAAATAAATCCTTGTGGCATCTTTCTTTATGATACAAGATTTGTTCCAATGACTACATAGGTCAAGAATGAATAAAAGCTAACTTCAGCAATAAAATTTAGGCAGAGTTAGTACTATTGAAAAAATACAACAAACCAGCTACTTCATTTCTCCAGCTAGATCAAGACTGTAGTGTACCGGCTTCCCCTAAGTTGCCTCTCCTACGCGGACTATCTGTAGACATTTATCTCTGCCTTAAACCGTCCCCAACACCCATGTTTAAAACATAATTTCTTATTTTTTCCAGTTAAAAATGTACCCTTTCTGTATCATAGCTGTCTGGCTTCAGAGCTGCTGTGTTTACATCTGTGGTCCTGACAAAGGGAAATCATGACTAACTTGTTACATTTGGTAGGGTATTGTTTGTGTTTGAGGAAACATGTAAGCAGGTGAGTTAAGGGTGAACTCCTTCTTCACATTCCCTAAGCAAAGACTCGTGATTCCAACCTGTTGGGGCAACATTTCCTTTGCAGTAAATAAGATATTATCTTTAATCTGACTTCATAGGTGTTATTATTATAGTGCACCAAATATTGTATAGCAATATATAAAACTCTGATTTCTATCTAGAATTAACAAAGTATTAGTTAAATAAAAGTAATTACTCAATAAATGGATGTATTAAACAGTATACATGTCTGGATATATAACTGATAAAGAGAAAGGTATTGAGTGCTATTGCTAGAATTGTAATACTTTATCTTATGTTACGGATGTCCTTGACATAATTACTGATGTCAAGTCCTCCTCTACTTAGTAGCATATTCTTGTGGTTTAACCTGTCAGGCAGCTAAATACCACACAGCTGCTTGCTGACTCTCCCCCTCCCCAGTGGGATGGGGGAGAGAATCGGAAAAAAGTAGGACTCGCGTGTTGAGATGAAGACAGTTTAATGGGACAGAAAAAGAAGGGATGATGATGATGAGGAGGAGGATAATAATAATAATAATAATATACAAAATAAGTGATGCACAATGCAATTGCTCACCACCTGCTGACCGATGCCCAGCCTGTCCCTGAGCAGCGATCGCTGCCCCTCAGCCAACTCCCCCCAGTCTCTGTACTAAGCGTGACGCCATATGGTATGGAATAGCCCTGTGGCCAGTTTGGGTCAGCTGTCCTGCCTGCGTTCCCTCCCAGCTTCCTGTGCACCTGGCAGAGCATGGGAAGCTAAAAAGTCCTTGACTAGCGTCAACACTTCCCAGCAACAACTAAAACAGCCACATGTTATCAACATTATTTTCATACTAAATCCAAAACACAGCACTATAGCAGATACCAGGAAGAAAATTAACTCTATGCCAGCTGAAACCAGGACACATACGATGCTTCTTCAAACTCGAAAATGTTCAGAAGATGTGTCAGCAGCTCATGCTCTTTCTGATGAAGAAATGTGGTTTTGACAAATACCTGAAGGTTTTGATAGGTGAACAGAACAAAGCCATGAACCTCTGTGTCTTTTCTGTCAGCAGTAGAAAAGATAGTGCTGGTAAAACACAGTCCTGTTTCCCTCTGTATCTCAATTTCAATTAAGTGAAATTAATCAGCTGGAAGAGCTTTGAGCTGCTGTGCTTTAAGGAGCTACGGAAATACTGTGTTCTGTCAGTAGTAGAGCATCCTACTACTATTAGTATTCTAAGTGTTCTTTATGAACCTAAGCTATGAAAATATAAAATCAAATAAATATATCTTGTTATTAATAATCGTCTGATAGGCTTGTTGGACTGTAATACTGTTCAGTTTTCAACTCCTTTGCTGTATGGTTCAGAGACCACCCGTGGGCTTGGAGAATGCTTTCAGCAGGTCATTGGTGAAACTGTTGGATGAAATCAACATAAAAGATACTAGAAAAAATGTAAAAAGCAGAGCCAAATTATACTGTTATGCTACAGCAACGTCTGAATGCAAGTTGAGGGAGAGAGGTTGAAAAGAATGGAAAATGTTGGGTGTTGTAATAGTCCCTGCTGGGGTAGACCTTCTTTCGGTCCTGCCTGTGTGTTTTTGGTTTTTCCATTGCATATAATACTTTCCTTCTGCAGGGTCTACCGTTATGAATTCAAAATACAGTCCACAAGTATAAAATCAAAACAGGAGATAATGAAAAACACCAGATGACAAAACTTCTCATATCTTCAACAGTCCTCAAGCACCTGTTAGAAATTTGTTTTGTAACCTGCCCTGAAACGTAATGGTCGTTAATGCTTATGAGTCCCTTGTGAAAATGTTGAATATCACAGTTTAAAGCTTCATATATAGGTTGACAGGTAACACATATCTCAAATACTTCTACTGTGTCCCACGAGGACTATTCCAAGCTGATGTCCTCTGCATTCAGATGAAAAGAATAGTTATCCTGGTCAATGCTGTTCTTTCACTATCTGAAAACAAATGTGATCTGATCAGTTACTAACCTAAATTGACTATTGCTCAGAAGTGAAGATATTTAGAAGTAAAAGTGATCAATACAATGAAACATTTCCTTTCTTTCATTCTGCTGTATTTAGACTGGTCTGAACTTACATATGTCACACAGGAAAAGGCTGTTTAAGATCTGTTCATTTTTGTCTACATAATGATATAGACTTGTTCATAGAGAAATAAAGGAATGTTCAATCAAGAAGGAAGATAATGTAGGGGAGGCAAAAAGATGATTATTTGCCTTATTTATAATGACAGTCTTAGAACCAAAGCCATCTTTTTAAGCAAGAGATATCCTCTGTAACATTTTTTTCCCACTCAGACCTTGATAACCTCCTTGGCGTCTCAAGTACTTCTTTTCAGAGTACCCCCGCATATGTAGAAGCCAGCTCATCTATATTTTCAGGATGAAGGGTCAGTTTAAATTTCACAACCCATTAACAGCAGGTTTACTGAAGTTAAAACATTCAGTCTCTAAGCCCTCTACAAAGGCAATATAATCAGTCAGACCTTACTTCAAATCTTTTGTCTTTGATGATACAGATTTAATCTAGAGATATTGCGTTTACTGATTTGTAGAACTAGAAATTCCTCTTCAATAGATCTGTGACTCTGTGATGCTCTTACCTCTCTGTTTCCAGACTTGCTGCTCCACTAAGAACAGGCATCCTGCTGCTCAGCTGGAGCCTTAGCATTGTGTATTTGAAGATAATCCCTAGACCACCAGCATTTTTTCAGTGTCTGTGAACATAAAGGTTATGACAGTTACCCCTTCTGAGTGTAATCTTTGGTTTTACAAGAATTCTGCTAAAAGATTTTCAAGTTGTGATTATCTCTTCCTGCTTTGTGAGGTATTGCTAAGGAAAAAAATAGTGGAAGTTTTGAAAGCAATACATTCTGCAGTGTTTTAAGACCTACAGTTTGCAGCTAAATTATGTACTTAGCCTTACACACTTGACTTCTTTGGACTATTTAAAAGCTTACACTGCAGCACATGTTTAAGTGTTTGCAGGATCAAGATCCACATCCTCTCTGCACCATTAAATGTTTTGCAATTGAAGAGCGGTTAGATTCCCCAAGGGGTTCTCTTTTATGTATAAATGGAGAACATCCATGGATTGCATCTGGGATTTCTCATCTTGTTTGAGTGATCTAATCTCCTTAGTGTGTATGTGTGTACTCATGCACTTAAATATATAGACATAGTAATGACCAGAATAAGCTTGCTGGGGGAAAAATGCAAGCAGGAGAAGGAATTGCCAAATATTTTTTAAAACATTTCCCTCTATTTTGTGAAAATTTTAAAATATTTTGGTTTCCAGACAGCTCTATAAATTACCCATTGCTTACCAGTGTTCTGTCTGCCTAGCAAATCTCATGGCAATTTTCAATATTCCAAACTACTGACTAGCATTTAGTGTACAAACTAGAAAACACTTAAACTCCTCAAATTTTCCTTTTGCTTTTTTTCTTCTCATATTAAGTTTTATTTCCACTTCTCTGGGCTTCCCTCCAATACTGTTCTGGAGCAGTTCATCATAACTTATATGTGTGTGTATATATATATGTTTATATATGCATAAGAAGAACATATGTGTGTGTGTGCATATATGTGTAAATACATACACATGTGCCTTTTATATATAAAGGACATATAATGATATTGGTGGATATAGGTGATTTATTGTTTTGTCCTATGGTTTAAGCTGTAAATCTGCCTAAAGCATCTAAACAAAATTTTTACTGCATGATGCCATGGAATTTTGTGTTCAGTGTAAGTCACATTACAGACACAAAATTTTAATATATTGGGGTTTTTTGTGTTTGTGACCTATATCACCTGATACTATCAATTCTCTGCAAAGATATTTTAAGCCCTCCATAAGAAAATTACAGTTCTGTTTTTGTGTAGCTTTTGTGAATAACAAAAAAGTTACACTGATAGCTCTAGAAGCATTTCATTCCTCAGCCTTATTACCGAACATAGGTAGCACCATGGAACCAGTTCATAGAATCATAGAATCATAGGATCATTTAGGCTGGAAAAGACCTTTAAGATCATCAAGTCCAACTGTAAACCTAACATTGCCAAGACCATCACTAAACCATGTTCCTAAGTGCCACATCTACACGTCTTTTAAATCCTCCAGGGATGGTGGTGACTCAACCACTTCCCTGGGCAGCCTGTTCCAATGCTTGACAACCCTTTTGGTGAAGAAATTTTTCCTAATACCCAATCTAAAACTCCCCTGGCACAACTTGAGGCTGTTTCCTCTTGTCTTATCACCTTTTACTTGGGAAAAGAGACCGACATGTACCTCGCTACAACCTCCTTTCAGGTAGTTGTAGAAAGCGGTCAGTCTTCTTCTCCTTGTTCCCTGCAGTCCTGCCCATCCTGGAAAGATTCCCAGATCTGTGGGTTTGAAGAAGATAATGCTCAGCTGGATGCCCCCACAGAAACCTAAGACTGAAAGACTTCTGAAGGGGCCACACTCAGCAGAGAAAAGTAGGCCTTTTAGCACTGTTACAATGTTTGACCATATCACAATAAATAATTTTTTTCTTATGTTTAAACAAAACTTCCTGTATTTCACTTTGTGCCCATTACTTATTGTCCTTTAAATGAGAATAGGGTTTGGTTCTGTCTTCTTTACTCATGCTTTGTCAGGTACAGGGATTCCCCCTGAGCCTTCACTTCTCCAGACTGAACTGTCTCAGCTCTCTCAACCTCTCCTCATATGCTGGATGTACCAATCCCATAATCATCTTCTTGTCCTTTCCTGGACACAATCCAGTATGTCCATGTCTCTGTTTCACCAGCGAGCCCAGAAATGGACCCAGCTCTCTATGTGTGTCTCATCAGTGCTAAGTAGTGGGAAAGGAGCACTTCCTTTGACCTGCTGGTGACACTTTGCCTAATGCAGCCCAGGAGCTGTTGGCTACCTTTGCCACAAGCGCACATTACTGGCTCATGTACAGCTTTTTGTCCACCAGGACCCTCCAGGTCCTTTCTGCAAAGCTGCTTTTCAGCCAGTTGGTCTTCACTCTGCACCCCATGCATGGGATTATTCTTCCCAGGAGCAGAACTTTTGCATTTTCCTTTGTTGAACATGAGATACCCATTTGCCCATTTTTTCCAGCCTGTCGAGGTCCCTCTGAATGGCAGCACAAACTTTGGGTCCATCAAGAACTCCGCCCTATTGCTAAGTTACTGACAGTGCACTCTGTCCCATCATCCAGGTTATGAATGAAGGTATTAAACAATGTTAGCTCCAGTATTGACCCTTGTGATACACCACTAATCACTGGTGTACAGCTGGACTTCATGCCACTGATCACAACCTTTTGAGCTTGGCAGTCCAGACAGTTTTAAGTCCACGTCACTGTCTGTTTATCTAGCTTGTACTTCATCAGCTTGTCTATGAGGAGGTAAAGGGAGATAGCATTGAAAGCTTTGCTAAAGTTGAGATAAACAAAATCTACTGCTCTCGCTTTGTCCACTGAACTAGTCATTTTGCTGTACAAGGCCATCAGACTGGTAAAGCATGATTTCCCCTTCATAAATCCCTGCTGACTATGTCCAACCACCTTCTTGTCCTTATTGTGTTTGGGAGTGGTTTCCAGGATGGTTGGCTTCATCACCTTCCCATGGTTCAAGATGAGGCTGACCTGCCTGTAGTTCCTGGATTGTCCTTTTTGCACTTCTGCACAAAGTGGAGACATTTGCCTTCTTCCCAACCTCAGAAACTTCCCCTGATGGCCACGACATTTCAAAGATAATTGAGACATTGGCCAGCTCCCTCAGCACATGTGGCTGCATCCCACCCAGTCCCATAGATTTGTTTATGTCCAGTTTGTTTAAATATTCCCTAACCTGATCTTCCTCTACCAAAGAGAGTTCATTCCAAATTATTTAATTGGCTTTATTTGTTAGATTTTGAAAATTCAACATCTTTAGTACTTTCTACAATTATTTCTGGACTTTCCAGTAGCTTGAGTAACGCATTATCAGTTTCTGCAAAGCAATCTTACTAATGTTCTGTGAAAATCTTCGTTTCTACAAAAAAATCTACAGACTTTCAAGCACTGCAGTTGTCATACCCACTGGAATGAAAGCACTAAACCTGTCAATCTAGAGGCCCTTTCTTTCAACTGTAATTTCACTCTGGAACTATTCTCTGTACAGTAAATATTAAGGGTGCTTTTTCAATCTGTGGAAATTGATGTAAGTAAAAATAAAATGTAGCTAACAAGATACTGTCGCTCTAATAGGGCATATTAGTGACTTAACATGGTGAAAAACATTGCTATGTGTCAATACAACAATCAAGCTTCACATAGGAGACCTTGTGCCTTGTTCCATGGCAAAATTACATCTTTCAATGAACAGAAGAAATTGCTTACAGTTTACTGTGAGCTTAATGTATGAGTGCAAATTCATTAATTTTAACAGTATTTATGCCTTTGATTGATTTTTCTTAAAGCTTTCAGAATAGCAATATGTGTCTAAGCATATCTCCATGAATGAAGACGAAGTACTGGAATATACCTGCAAAGTGCTTGTTTTTAAATAATCTCATCATAAATAAATAGGTAGGTTTTATAGATTTTCTCTAATATAGGCACAAAGAATATACCGTTTTATTCTCATGAAGTTTTTGTGATTGTAACCCATGGGCTCTAGAGAAGTCAACTGATTAATAGAAATCATCAAAACTATTTAGAGAAACAATTCTCAGCTGCTTGGGAACGGCGTGTTTTGTCAGCAGTTCAGTACTCAGGACGTGCTCTCCGACGTTGGCTCTACATTAGTCTTACGCTCTGTAGCACAAGCAGTTGGCACTGTGGCCATGACTGAAGATGTCCCGCACTATAACTTGGCAGGACTGAGTGGGCTGCGTGTGTGCGTGCATGTTTGTGGTTATTTCAGTGGTAGCTCTAGAGGTAGCTTTTCAGTAACGAGTTCCATAAGAGATTACTGAATAAACATTAAAGCCGTTAAAAAAACCCTAGATGAGAGAGCTGAGAGCCACTAAGAACCATTTGCGCTAGCAAATAAAAACATCTGTTTTTTTGGTTTTTTTTAAAGCTCTGCTATCATGGGTTATTCAAACACACACTCCAGAAAACTAAACCAAAACAATAGAAACCAAAAAAATGGATGCATGCCATTGCTCAAAGCAGTATGATAATGAAATAAAAGCCACATTTTCATTATTGGTAGGATAGGGTTTTCCTCCTATTAAAATTTGGTCTTCTGTGTATATTCCTCTCTAAAAATGTAGAAGATAAGAGAACCTTTCAGAAAGAAAGTTTAGTTGCCTCTAGAAGTAGTTGCAAACAAAATATCTGAAGGACAAATTCTGTCATGTTTTCTCAAGTAGAGCGAGCACTTTAGGCCCAAATTCTAAAAAAAAATGTAAAAACAAACATTTTGCTTGCAAACTTTCCAGTTCATGTAAATAATGTGTACAGAGCTGCAGCATCATCCTGCCATGAAATAATTCTTCCTCCCTTCTATCCTTCTACACACCTTCTTCTGGAAGATCCTTGGGCTCTTTAAAGAGCTACCACAAACCTGAAACAGTATCAACATTTTCTCCCTCTCACACCTTGGTTTTTACATTATTTCAGGATAAGCAATGACGGAGTAATTCTCCAGTTGCTGAATGAAAGACAAAAAAAGATTTTAAAGGTCTCTTCCAGATGAAGAAAACTTACAGGCTTACACACTTTTTATGTCTAGTTTGACATACTCTTATTTATGAAGGAATTATTTTAAATTGAACAACAACGTTTTAAGAGGATTCAAGATTTGTAAACTGTTACTTCTTTTTGAAATTGGTTATTCTCATAGTGTCTTGGTTCAGCCATACTGTGAATATACCACTGACTTCTCCACTCTGTGAATATACCACTGACTTCTCCATTACTTTAAAATATACTTCTGTCTGTGCTAAAATTAATGATAATTTTGATATTACTTTTGATGACAGCAAGACTAGATGTTTACCTTTGAAAAGTATTAGTACTAAACCACAGTGTTATGAGTTTTTCACAAACATTATCACAAGAATTTATCTACCCAGCAAAACCTGAGGTCATGGTTCCCTGGTTATTGTCTCTAAGTCATGGCCATGGTGTCCCCCCCATGGTTATTGTCTTTAAGTATTGTACCTATGAGATGACACCTCTAGCAGATCCAAGAACAAAGCTCAGATCTTCTGATGAGTATTACTGCATTTTAAGTACTTTGGGGCTAGAAGCAACTGCCAAGTTTTCTGTTGTCTCTACTCAGTCAAAACTTTCTGATTTTGATTTGTGCAGTGAAATAAAATATCTTTATTGAAACCTGTTTTATACCTTTGTTTCTAGATAGCTATATACTTCTCTGTCTGTGAAATCTTTTGGTTATATCCCTGATTTCAACTTTGGGTGTACATGTTTTAATTCTACCTGATCATCTTAAACATACATCTGTTGCCATGTTCATTAGTAATGAATGCATATTCTCATCTGCATTTTGGTTTGAAAAGGAACTTTGTTATTTGTTTCTGTATGTGATTCATAAGGAGATGCATAACATGTTATTAGAGCTGTTATTAGCAGAATCAATCCCACTTGAAATCTGCTGAAGGCAGTGGTGGCTATCTGACTTGTAGTTAATTGTCCTGTAGGGTCATTCCTTAAAGATTCTTTTAGTTTCCTGAATTAAGGGTTATTGCACCATTTTTAGGTATGTACTAATAATGTTCTATTAGGAACAAATTAATGGGTTTTTTTTAATGATTGTTTTGTTAAGGAAATGAAGTTCACAAATGTGTCATAATACAGCCTGCAAATGAAAAACTTGCCAGTGAGCAATTGCCCCAGTGAGCAGCCAACAACATGGGAAGACCTGGTGGGTGGTGAAGGTAGTTTGCTTCCTCACACACCATCTTGGCTTTTCATTCTCTTTATAATTATATATGAGAACACATTATACAAGCAATCAGGCTCAGGGGAACTCCTCTTATTTATTATCTGAATAAAGTACATTGACATTAAATAACTATCATGAAGAAGTAAGTCACTGTCTCCCACAGGGTAGCTGTTCTTTTATCTTGTCTTGGAGATTGATAATTTCAGAGCCCAGAGACAGGTCTCATCTTCTTTTCCATGTTTTTCCATTTACATATGCTAATAGCTATTCTGTCTGTAGATGGTACCAGTTTCCTAAAGCCATTGTTACAGAAAATTAAATTTCCCGGAATTGATTGATGACACAGTTAAAAATGTAACTTAATTAAAAAGTATAATTAGTAGCATGTGAGCTAACCTTGACAGAAAAAATACAGCATGAGGAGTAGACTTAAACAAATACTACCAAAAAATAAGCTAATATAATACATAGAATGACATTTATTATGATCCCTCAGATTGTATACTAGATGAACAGAACAGCTATTTTATCGCTATAAGCAATATCAGAGTGATTTTCCTCAAGGAAAATAAAATTACTTCTTGATTCTCATAAATGTAAGCATAACTGCCTACCTCAAGTTTTATAAGAGCATTTTAAGCCTTCTAATGTACTAGTCATAGTACCAATACAGTTCATGTTGTTAAATGAGGAGGAATGAAACATACCATACAGATATACCTTCTTCACTACTACGTAATTTAACATCACATCTATTTTCTGTAGAAAGTGCCATGCATTAGGGCTTCACTTTCCTACGTGCACATCAAAGAGGGGGGAAAGAGGAAAGTAGGGCCTCATTTTTGCAAGAAAATGCCTGTGTGGACAGTTGAATCTTCTACTGAAACTTGTATTGCACTTACTTGAATTTCCAGAGTCCCAAGGAGGTGTTGGCATGGAGAAGACAAAGTGTTTGCATGGCACCCCAACTCTTCAATATGTGATGATTTGCTGTCTACAGTTCTTATATTCAAAGCTCTCAAGTTGTCGAGCTCTACAGGTGAGCAGAACAAGGGTTCAGTAAAAGATTCAGCAGTTTCCCTGTTTGCTTTGGCCTGCGTGCCAGCTCAGTGGCAAACCACAATCTTATTTTATTTATGTAAGAAAGAAGCTTGTTTAGAAACAAGCTAGCAAACCACAAGGCACAGGGAAGAAGAGAGGGTTCTTGGGAACAACTAGATAGCACTGTGTACGGTGTTTGCAATGTGGCTAGGAGGAAGAGGGGACAGGTTTTAGCTTATGCCTAGGACTTCTACCAATCTAACATTACAGCTACATGTAAATGGAATAAACACATTTGAATTAATCAATCCTGAAATGGAGTCTCCCAGACAAGGTTCTTAACAGGCCAGTCTTCATGTTCCAGAGGAGGATGTCTGGAGGTTTTAGTACAATATTCCATATCCTCTCTTTGTCTACATACATAATAGAGATGACATTATCAATTCCTGGTGTTTAAAGAAATATGAAAACATTTTTAATAGGCATTAAATATGAAATGAGGCCATTACATGAGCTGGTGCCTCAACCAAATACATTTGAGTTCCTTTTGGTTATGACTTACTGACTTGCAGTATTTAGATCATGTAGGTTTTCATGCTCACAGAGTGGGCTCCTTTCTTTAGAACAGAGTACCCTTACAGGTCTAATTGCTGCAGGGAAAGTATGGCTTAAATATTTCATCAGATTGCCAAACTACAGATAAAACAAATCCTTATTTAAATTGAAAACTCAGCAATCTCACTAGGGATTACGGTCTTGGACTTTTTCTTCATTGCTGATTTACCCTAGTTCTTCAGGAGGAAAGCGAGTTCCCAGATCTTAAGGTCACCTTCCACATCTTATTAAAGACAACATTTCTAACATTTCTCCTCTGTGTCTAGGTCTGCAAGTCTATTGTCTATCTTGCTAAAATAAGTCTGTACTTTAATTTCCTGCGGGAAGAAACTAGAGGCAAAAAAGTTAACCCTCAGGAGCTGAGGTTTAGAGTTCTATCTCACAAATGATGTAGAAAAGCTGTTAAGTGCGACATGTGGAGGGGCCACATTCGAACAGTACATCTATAGAACCTGATTGTTCTCAGCAGCTTTGCTTATGCAACCTGAGGCAATTAAAGGTCCAACACTTCAATGCACGACAAATTTGCTTTTGTCTATAGTGAAGTACAGACATATCTAAGAGTGTTTTCTGGTTGCTGTGTCTTTTCCCTTGATGCAGCTGTTTAGATTTCAATAATAAAGTAATGTTCACTCAAGCTTTCATCAATACTGTGATTTCCTTCAGAGCGAACCTAACAAAGCAATGAATATAAAATTGGCCCTATCTAGTTTGTATCTAATTTGAGAGTTGTCCTGGTTTCAGCT
>VZTL01005248.1:632-20474 GCA_013400535.1 Scopus umbretta
TTTATCATTTAAATGTGTCCTGTTGTGCCTTATAAGTTCACTAACTCACTAGATGGTCATGCTTCTATTGCCTTTTTCCTTCCTCATAGCCCTCAAATTTCAGTATAAATCTTAAGAGTTTGAGGCTCTGTTGTTCCTGTTAGTTTTAACAGCATTCCAAATTCTGTGCTTAGTGTCTTTTCTTGATCTCCCTTATCTTTTGATCAGTACTGAAAACTTCAAACTGTTCAGAAAACTCAGTAACAACAAGACCTCTGCAGGTCCTGGCAGCATTTCTACATCATAGCTGTATCTAAATTATGCCTTCACAGTTGAATGCACATAACCATATAGAAGAACCTGTTGCAGTATCACAAGTGTTAGAGGAACACAAAGACAAATCCCTTGAGAGCAGGTCCTGTTTGAGGTACCTCAGGAAAGAGCTCCAGGGGCAGATTTTACAACTGAATAAACTATAATGTTTCCAGGGTTTCTAGCTACTTCTGCAAGAGTTGCACAGGCCCATGAAAAGTTACAGGTTAGATTGGTGCCAGTTAAGGATCTCTTCCTCATGCCTTCTTACAAGCTACAGATACACTGCCCATATCCCATTCAAATATAGCTGAGAGCACTTTGGTCTGCAAAATATTTCAAAGAAAGTCTAAAAAGGAATTTAGGCTGTCAAATCTCATATTTTTCTCTCGTTTCCAGGCTTGTAGTTTAGAAAGATTGATTTCTGATTTAGAAAGTAAGCAGCTTAGATAAATAATCCATAAAGCACATCAAACTTCAGATGCTCTACTGCTATTTTAAATGCACTTTTCAAAAAGTCATTTCAATCATTGGTTCAGAGTGCTTGAAGTCCAACAGACATCCATTTCCATTGCGGATGTTCAGGACCCTTCAAGAGGTCACTTCAGTCTTGTGGACATTATGCAGTCAGAAAAATATTAATACCAATAGACTGTAAATTTAGTTATTATGTGCCTCATTCAAAAATAGTCAGGTAACAAATATGCAAACAGACTTTTCTGAAATACTAACATGAAAGTAATGCACATGTTGTAAAAGGAGTTTAATAAGATTATGTAGAATAGCTATTCTCAATTCTCTTTTATCCTTTTATTTTCCAGTAACCGATATCAATGTAATTACTGTCTATTTGATTACATTTTAATTAAATACCTAAGCATTTAACAATCCATCATTATAAATTTTTGCATGGTATCATTATACTAAATAAACATTTAGGTCACAATTTTTAAAAAAGTAGCAGCACTTTAAGTTACGCTTTTATGACTATATTTAAGCTTTATATCTAGCAGTTGAATTTCAAAATTACTACAAGTCAGGTAGCTCCCCTTGAAAGACAACAATAAACTATCTAGTAGTATTAACAGTTGAAGGATTAGACCCAGCTGCTACAGAGTTTATGAACTGAACTAATTCTGTTCCCCAGTATTCTTTTGCTATTTGTGCTTTCTCCTTAAATCTTTGAAGTCTCACCTTTTGTAGACTTTCAAAAATCATTAAATATATATTTTAAAAGTACATCATTCACCTGTGTAAACCACTGGAAAATCCTTAACTATCCATCTGCTGATTTTAAAAGATTTTTTCTATAGCCAACATATATACTCTTAAGAGTAAGGATGAGATTTTCAAGGACATGAAATGCAATTAGGCATTAGCAGCCAGCAAAACCTGGCATACATGTATCTAACTCTACTATAGTTTTGAAAAACTCTGCCGTAAAACTCAGTCATACGTTATAGATCTAAAAAAATAATTAATAATGAAAAGCAGCCTTATACCATTATTCCTTTTTTATCCTACTAAATTAACTTTAAGAGTATTCTTAAAAGAAAATAATCCTTTCCTAAAAACTATTTGATAAATCCTCTTCTAGTCTTGTGACATAAAACTGAAATAAGGTCAACCACCTTAAAGCATTGGCACTTGAACCTCTCCTATCTTATATCGAAAATGAAACTACAACAATCCAAAAAGACAACATCTAGTAATACAGGTGTCATCAATGATGCAATAGCCTGGATTCTATTAAAAAGAAGTAACCTTGCTTTTTATTATCACATCACACACAGAGAGAAAACTTAGCTGGAATATAAGGCAAGTGAACTAATGAACTTAATTAACACAGAAAATAAAAGAACTACCCTGCAAATGTGTGTGTATGATGAAATAGTCCAGCAAATGAACCAATAGTCATAACAAAATTTTGTATGACTTCCTCTTGTTATTGGGGTCAGAGGTATGAAAATTGTGTAGGAACCAAGCATTATAAATCTTTATTGATCCTGAAAATATTTTTTTTTTAAGTTTGTAAGAAACAAAGTGCAAGTAACTTTTACTGCTCCATTGAGAACTCCAGCATCAGTTCCACTGCTCAGCACCCACCTCCTGAGATTACTGAAAACCGGAAATAATACAACACTAAAATAGATTCTACCCTTGCTCTGTTCAGATGGTAACAATACTCTACGCATTTCTGTCCTAACACTAAGATACAATCACATGAATAGTATAATAGTGTAGAGGACTCAGGTGCCAACAGAGACCACATGACTGCAGTTTAAGTGTGCTTTACCACCTTGCTATTAACTGCCTAAGAAGAGAAGCTGGGTATCACACTGGTGTATTTTTATACAACAAAATCTATTCAATTTCTAGTGGTTTGAGGAAATGTGATGGGAGAAGAAAGCCTCTAAGCCTATGTGGTTGTATGGCTGCATATGCAATGAATTCTTAGGTATATGACAGCTGCAGGGAAGAGTTTTCCACTTCAGAGCCTCTTCCAGGGATCTGAACACAAACTCCACCACAGTGTTTTCATGAATCGTAACAAGGCAGTTTATATCTTAGGAAACACATACTCAAGCACAAAGGAAGTAAGTGATCAGGAGGCCAAATTTCAGTTAACAACAATGATTATAAATAACTTGAAATTTCTTTTTAATAGATTGCCTCATAACAGAAGATGTTACCCTCTTTTTAATCTTTTCCTAAAAATTTTTCTCTGACAAACAATTAAGTCAACAAAACTAAAAGATGATTGTAGAATCACTTCAAAACTTGTAACATCCAATACTCTTGTTGGGTCTGTGCTTGGCAGTTGGCCCTTATATTGTTTTTTTCCATCATTTTAAAGCCACAAAATCAGGAGCAATTACTTCATTTTAAACAGAGGCAAGGACAGAGACGGTGTCCTGTATAAAGCAAGATGAGCGATCCTTTAAGACCATAGCAATATTGTGACAAGGCAACTTGCTGTAGCAATACAAATGGTAACTTATATCTCCAAATACATTATTAGGATGATTAAAGATAGTAATTTCACTTTGCAACAATTTGGAAAGAGTCTTTAATAACACAGAATAACTTGAAACCATATCCAGCAGGGGAGAAAACCATGGATTGGGTTAAAGGTTCAAGTATAAGTAACACTCAGAAGGTCATTTCCACCAACTTGCTAAAACTTCAGCTCTTAGTTCACATCCCTAACAGAAAAAAGAATCTCCCAAATCCCAAATACTGCAGGGTACAGAATAAAGAACCTCCCAAAGCCCAAATACTGCAAGGTAAATCTTTGAAGTCAGCTCTCACAGATTCTTAGTTTGGCCATTACTGAAACATGCAATATATAATAATGATGAGTTAAACATCGTATCACCCATTTTGATTTATTTCTTGCTATTTACTGGGAATTTTATTTATGTTTATAATGACAAGTTTTTTATTTGTGGTGCCAATAGATTCAGTCCAGGGATAGATAGTTGAGTGCTTAGAACATTATACAGCATTACAGTATATTGATTAGAATACCTATAGAATAGCTAAGGATGAAACTAATAATGTTACTAAGAAAAATGCCCAGAAGGGATCAGGTCTAGGCTAAGCAGATAATATAATTTCAGCGTTGCTAAAGAGAATACCAGCAGTCTAAAAGATGAACTCTTGCAGTTATTATTTTCTTAAATTGGTGTTTTTTTCACAATCAATAAAAATATTAATATAGTTTTATTTCTGCCTTATATCATTTTTATGTACTGACACAATATTATCTATACTGTCCTCAAGACATAGAAGGGGACGTTGGACCAATAAAAAGCACAAAAGCACTTTCTCTATGTGCTTTCTGAATTTCCAGAATATCTGAGCAAAAAGAGTGCAGACTGGTGCTGTATCACATACCACTAATTCAAAGCATTTAATCCTGTCTTTCACACCTTGGCCAAGGCAATACAAATGCCAAAAAATTCCTCTTTCATAGCAGAATTATATACACTGTATATTATATAAGCCTTCTGTCCCCCTCCACTTGAATGTACACTATCAAACCATTCTGGACATTATTTTATATTGAGCAGATGGTATTATGGGATTTTTTGATAAAGAACAACGATCACCCAGCAAGGGTTGTTAAGAGGTCGCTGAAACCGAGATTAACAATTGATTATCTGTAATGGGCCATGACAGTAATAAACAACAGAGCTCTACACAAAGATTTGATTGTCCTGTTAATGCTGCTGACACAAATAGCTTTTAACTGGCTTCCTGAAAGTGTTAATATCTTCAAAGCTTCAGCAAATGAAGGACTTTGTCAAAGTGAGAACTATCCTGCAGTGAAGAAGCACTTACTGCAGACCTCTGAAAAATTTTCTATAAAGTGTGTTTCTGATTTATTTAGACAATAACTCCTATTTCTCCAAGGCTTAAAGTTAAAAAAAAAATAAAATGCAGTACACCTCTGCAAGGCTGGAATGTAATAGTATTTGAATACAGAAGCCAGTATTCATTGAATACAATCATAACATGAATTATCACTTTCAAGGCACTTATTTTATCCTTACTCCAACATGGGCTGACAGATCTCAGTATCACAGCCTTCTAGACTCAATACTTTATCCTTAGCTCTGAAAAGTTCACTCTGTTTTCTTTTTTTCCTTTCTGCACAGAAATTTTGCATCACATTTTCATTAAAATAAAATGTTTTGTCATTACTGGAAGTAACCATGGTAAAATCTGGAAATGGAACTTACAGATCTGTGTATTTCTTAGATACATATATGGGAAAAAGTGTACAGAAAATGTCTCTGTTTCCCTTTATGCTTAAGCTCAACATTTAAATGGACATATGGAAAATATTCACAGAAGGTTTTAAAATTAAATCTAGATAGCTAGAGACAAAGTAAACAAAACTCCACCTTACATAGCATTCAAGAAACCAAGGATATAGGAATTCATTAAAGGTAAGAAGGTATTTATTCATTTAAGTATTGAGTAACACTTTCTATTAAACTTTTCATTTTAGCTTAGAATTCTTGCTTTCTAAATTAACCTGTTTTTTTAAAAAATTATGTGTCTTATTTAAGCAAAGGGGTTTCTTTTAAACATTTTTAACTGTGAGCTGCCACAGTGCTTCTCCCTCCCATATTATTCCTAAAGACAACATTTTGAGACGATAATGGTATGGCTCTAAGGGTTTCTAGGTAAGAGAAAAAATGGTGTCTGCTCTAGACTCAGATCCAAATGCAAACCATTTGCACAAATCAAGGTCATACTAATCCCATCCCTGTGGGTCCCACCCCATCTGCAAATTCAACTCTCTATAGAACAATTCCTTGCCAGTACACTGCAGCGATGAAACATGCTGCTAATTACTGTGTTTAAAAATCTTGACCTAAGCAGACATGCAGGGAATTTAAAAGAAATCTCTAAAAGAGTAAAATCCACCTGCTTGGTCTCCCAACACACAAATACTAAATGCATAACCTGCCAAACACTGAGCCAGCTTTCATTAATTCCGTTTTCTGTAATCAGCATCCTTTTGTTACTCATATGCTTGGCTTTCTATAGCAGTTCTTCAAGTAAGCTATTGTATAAACTGTTATAGTATACTCTGACAATAAATATTTAAGAAAATATTTATTAATTACCTGTAAGTCAGCATCAAACTCATGTTTCAGGTAAGCATCTTCTGCAGCTTCAACAAGACGCTGAAAAAAGAAAAAAGGTGGTTTTTTTGAAATAATAGATAACATCTTTAAATCCAAGTGTTTCTTCCAGTATTACAACAGGGATTGTTTGAGAATTGTGTAATTCATTGTCACCACATGATACCTGCTATGATACTTCATAGAATAGAAATAAATGATCCAGATTTAAAAAAAAACAAACCAAAAACACAACAAACAAACAAACAGAAACCTCGAGGTTTTTAAATACTCAGTATACATGATTGGTGGTACAAAAATAGCTCAAAATAGCTCAACTACTAATAAATAATTTTTTAAAAAGGTCATTTTTTCCACTAGTGTTCAGCACTCTGCAGCTCCCATTCCAGTGCTGATTTTTGAAAGAACAGAAAATAAAGTTGCTTTCACATTGGACCTTATTTTGCACATAGGAGCCCTTTTAAATTCTTTCTTAAAATTAAAATAGGAGGTATTTCCTTATAGCGCACTTGATTGCAAGCAACTGAAATAAAAAGGAATTGCTAAATAACACATCAAATATAAAAAATTAGAAAAATAGAGATTAGGTTTGTTTACTTAGCAGATTTGAAGTGTTGTGCATACTACCTTAACATGGTGCATAATCACAAGATTTTTCAGCTGTTACAGAAGTAATATTTACTGAATGACAGCAATTCAGTAGTATTTCTTCCCTCTTAATAATATTCAGAACTCCCTGCAGTATTTATTGTTCCTTACCACTATTATCTGAAGGAAAAAAAGGGTTGCACTAAAACACAGCTACCTGGAAAATGTAATTCTTTCTGAAAAGACATTACATCCTTTCCAAGGTTTTATTTAGGGTTCTTTATAGTTCTGAATATTTTAACTATGGAAGCAACAGCTTCTAGTTTTTCTTTAATGTACCTGAACATTCATATATGTACAACACAAAATTAATAAAAGAATGATCTGTCACAGAATATTCAATATATTACTTTTATTTTCTTTGGTCTATCAGACACTGGTACACATGTATATTTTCAAATATTTTGTATCGTGAAGCAAGTGAGCTACAGGCTCTCATTAACAGTACACAGAGTGGACAACCATGCATGCTGTTGCTTCCCTTTTCAGAACTGTATGCACTTCTATCAAGTCTTTGGACATAAGTCAAAATGGAATCGGAATTCATATCAATTGCTATACAATTTGAACTATAATGGAAACTGAATCACGAAAAATACTTCTGGTTGCCAATTCAGAGTAAATGGTTCAACAAACACCTGCCAGTTTAAGACAGAGCCTCGTTGGTTACAGGGAGCATTTGTGTTCCCCGAGGTCTGTAAAGCAGCAGCATGTCACAGCTTTTCCTTCCACATCTCTGTCTCATAGCATCGCTTACCCACAGGTGAACACAAGCCTCAGTAAACCCCCAGTCCTCTGCTGGGCTTCTGCATCTTTCCTGCAGACCCCAGTGGGAAGGTTTTTCATACTTTTTTCCTTAGTGCAGCATTACAGATCTCAAAGATTTGATGAAAAATTGGAAACACTACTGATGCCTAGGTTGACACAGAAAAGCAAGAGATAGCAGATGAAATCCACCTTCCCAGAGCCCTGTGTTGTGTGTACATCCCTGTCATTTGACTGTTTCCACCTTTAAAAATCTTGTCCCATGTAAAACCAGCTGGTCTTAGCAAAACCTTTTGACCTAAACTGGAATGGAACTGAAATGGTTCCAACCTCCAGCAAGTCAAACCAGAACTGAACTGAAAAATGTACCAGATCACCTTCCTGTATACACATACATGGGTAAAAGAACCCAACAACTAATGGTGCATCGCAACAGGCTATGCAAGGGGAAGCCATGAAAAAATATCTCAAATAAAACAGTGAAGTTCAGTGGAATTGTTCCTACTGCTTCTGTACTGTATTAATAGTAGTAAAAACAGACCTTGCAATTTGAAATGTTATCAAAAATTAATTTGACACACTTTTTTTTTTTTTTTTTTTGCATTTAGAATTTAAAAATAGAAGTAGCACAAACTAACTATTCTGAGGGAGAATCCTCACAGGAACTGAAATAGATTCTTCAACATTTGAATGATCTCAGAAGTCCAGCATTCAATGAATTCCTGCAGATGTATGCTACTTTATATTGAAACCATAGTTGCATTACTACTCTGTGCACACCTAATACAAAAGATCGTGACTCTGATGAGTCTGAGGGGGGAAAAAAGTGAAAGAAGGATCAAAAAAATTCTTCATACAGAAATTAATACAGGGAAAAGAGAAACATGTTTTTCTTTCTGTGCTGAAATATTTACTCACCAGAAGAAAAATTATTATAGTATTTCATGAGATACCAGTGCCTACATATTAGTACCTAGTGGGCCAGAAAAATAATTCATGGCTTCTTATATAGTTTGTATTGATCCCAGTGTGTTTCAATTACATTTTTGCCTCACTGAAATAAATTTAAACTAAGATTTATCCCCTCCCTAGTAAGAAATAGCTAGAGAAGCATAAGATGGTTAATAGTAGAAACATCTGGTAAGGACGTCAGCTCAGAAATGAAAAGTACTGATGGATACTTTATTGATTTATTCATTAAGATTTCAGTTGTTACATTTGTTCTTTAAAAAAAAAAAACAACAGTTACACACATTTAGGCAACATTCTCTACAGGAAACAGAACAACAAAAAAGTGAACAATCTACCGACATATATTTTTCCTTGAAGACATAGACACAAATATGCACGCACACTACATGCTTCACCCTCACAAACCTAATAAGAAAATTACAATTTTTGTATGCTGAATGTAGTCAACACAAGCATATGCCACATTTTCTATTTAATAGTCTTCAACCACAGTTTGCTTTAAATATCTCAAAACCATTATGAATGAGACCGTGAGAAATGCGGGAGAGCCACTGAAACGATAAATTAGTAATAAGCCTAAATCCACAAAATGGCATATTAGTGAATCTACACAGATTATATCAGAATGAAGAAATTGTATATAAATGTTTGGGTGTTTTTTAATTGGGTTTTCTGATTTGGGGGGTTTTGTTATTGTTGTTGTTGGGTTCCCCCCCGAGAAGTCCCCAAGGGGATGAAGCATGATGGAAGAAATTCCTTAATACTCTGGAGGCAAAAATATAAAAAACACATGCAATACTGCAAAATTTTTATACTGAGTCAGAAAATCCCTTTTAAAATATTTTAGTGACTGAATAGTTATCTAGCAATGATTCTCAACATTAGCGTGATTAGCAATTTTAACTTAATAGTTTATAATGACAATCTTAATATAAATGCCAATATATTTTCATTTGAATACACATGCTCTAAAGTCATTGTTGTAGCAAGTAAATGTTTACCAAGATGTGGTTATCTTGAAGGGAATTGTGAGTTATCTGTATGCATTTACATGGAATGAATTATGAACACTGAGTGAGCACTGTTAGAGTTATACCATTTAGGGGGTCTATATTTTAGGAGTATTGTCCTGGTTTCAGCTTAGTTCATTTTCTTCCTAGTAGCTCCTATAGTGCTGTGTTTTGAACTTAGTATGAGAACAATGCTGATAACGTGTTGATATTTTAGTTGTTGCTCAGNAGCTCTACTTGTAGACAGGTGTTTGCATGTGCATGCACAGACAAGTTAAAGGCAACAAATAAATGTCTAAAGAACAGTTTTCACATTCTATGGCATAGTTCGATTGCAGTTCCCCTGGTTAAGGAACAAATACTTATAACTTTTCCAATACATATAAACTTGAGAAACATTAACTGACCTATCTAGCATATCAGAATGAAGCATGGTAAAAAACAGGGCATAAACCAGGAGCTGAAACAAATACCACACCCAAAAAAACCCAAAATGGTCACCAAAACACAATGTCAATGTTAATGTGGAGAAGGCTGAGAGAAGAAAAATAAATGTTTATTTCCTCTCAGTAACATTTAAACCAAAAAATCACTGAGCTACCTCTGAATAGGATAATTTTCTTGACAAATTGTATTTTAATTTCAGTGAACGGATATTCCCAGATAAATTCTCATTCAAGTTAGGTTGTTATAGAGATAGGAAAGATGAATGAAGCAGAATGGATGAGGGGGAAAGATAATCCAACAGAAAGTAAGGGGAAAATGGAACAGATGGGCAGAAAGGTGAAAATAAAAGAAGAAGAAAATAACAATTTCAAGGAAAAATATCTGCAAACATCCAGAGCATAGGGTACCCATTTTACCTTCTAAGGAGATTTTTACTCCTTCCATGTGCCTTGTAAGGATTTCTGTTTACTTTTCAATGATTCTTCTTCATTAGAATCCCATTTTGAAGTTAGATTGAATACATAATTCTGAACTGCAGAGTTCAGATAAACTAACCTTTACCCATCAATGCTGACTGAAATTATGCTCCTCTCTCTTCAGCTATCAAATCTTGAAGAAGCACATTTATATTTCATTGTTTCCTTTCTATTTCCTTTCTATACCAACTGCTACACATAAAACCAGGCATGCTGCTAGAAATTGCTCTTTTCCAAACCAAACTGCTATAAATTTCAAAAAAGAATAGAAGACTGCTCTATCTTAGTTATAACTAGTACCAAATAGGTACTGATATTATCTCAGTCCATAACATTAATAGTTTATATTCCATAAGTTCAATATAAAATTTAATTTCAAAACAGAAAAAAAAGCTATTTTGTATGCATTTAAACAGAAAATAAAAGATCTACCCTCTCAGTTGTAGATGCTCCTTTATTCAGTCCCAGGTTCATGTCTCACTGCTACAAAAATAAGCAAACACAGCTTCAGTTCTGTCTGTTAAAAAACATGAGCTTGTCAGCAGCCCTTCTATTAACATATTCTTCCCAAACTCACTAGACTCTGCCTTACCATTTCTTTCAGTACATTATGTGAATTTTTCCAGTTTGAGCTGTTACCTACATATTGTCCTATACAATGCAGAATTACCATTTTTGGCCTAAAGAGAATTTCATCCAGAGTACACCCGACAAGGGCCACCAATTCTGACCCTGCTCTGAGCAGTGGGATATCATAGTCATTAAAAAAAAAAAAAAAGTGTAGATAAATGTTTAGGAGGATCTTATATCCTAGCATCTGAATGCATTTAACAAACAGCAAAAAATAGTCCCGAACCCTAACACACTTTCTCCTCATTTTCCCATGGCATCAGATCTGTTTGAGGTTCACCTCCTATACAAACTTTGTATATATCTTCAAGGTTGATTTGAGACATGTTGTGGAAATAAAAAATAATTAAAAGCCATTCTAATTAAAAAAATGGCAAAAAGTCTAAACCCAAGAAAATCCTATGAATATACTGCACTGAAAGATTATCTTGAAAAACAATATGTAGGAAAAAAAAACAGGAATTTATGTAACTTTAAAAGCCTGTGTCCCAGACTCCTACCTATGGAATTGTAACAGGGATTTCTATCTTAATCAAACGTAAACAAACTTTGTCAATAAAGACAGCACATAGCAAAACAAAGGAAAACTAATCCTTGATCTTAAAAGCGTATTTCTTTCATATTTTGTAGCAAGTTCTCTGCTACTTTACCAAGGAAAAACCAGCAGTATTCTCTATACAGAAAATACTTAAAACTACCAATAGTTACCCTTCTTCAGGTGAAATATTTGGTGCAATTTTAATAACCTTATTATTGATTTTAACATCTAATTTCCAATCAAAATTTACAGTAATTGAGCTGTTAACATGCCAAAAGTATTTCCTAAAGGGCAGCCAGATAACTATTTGAAACATAGTTCAGCAGTTGATTATAATCCTGGGACAGAAACCAGAACTTGTGTTTCAGTCATCAGAGCAATTTTCTTCACTGGCTTCTTCGTGAAAAGCCTATGCTATGCATGTGGGAGCACTCAGTAACAGATTACCAAACTTTAAAAACATTACCCAGGTACCTTCCTATGACTTCCCCATTTTGGGGTTCATTTCAGAAGTGAAAAAGGGATTTCCTTTCCAAGAAAACTGTAAGGCTACAGGTGCTTTGAAAACTTCTGGAAAGGTTGGGCTGCTTTGGGAAAGAACAAGATTTATTAGCATTGAGTAAACTTAGGTAATATCCTGGCATGGGTGGTAATTTTGCAGCAAGTCCTCCTTACTTCCATCAGAGTTCTGGGGTTTGCTTCTTTCACAGTTCATTTAGTGGAGAAGGTAAAGAAGCCAACAGAGAATATTTGATGTTGTTCATCAGTATCCCCATTACTTTCCATGCTTGAAAACAGTATCATATAACATGGCAATGAATGCACCGATGTGCAAACAGGCCTCTCAGTCTCATTAGTTTATCACAAATAGCTTTGCACATAGTTTGCCGTAACCAACAGAGGAACAATATGTAGATATGAAAGACTGATGCTGATCTTGGAGGAATATTTGCTATCATCAGAAACACAGGAGTTTTTAGACAGGTCAGTGACAACAGACTTGCAATTTGGCTGAGATTTGGGAGGGGGGAACACAGACAGTTTTTTCAGAAAGCCCAGCAGGATATTTTATTTCCCACTCTGTTCTCCTCAGCTATGACGTAATTTAGGAAATTCTATCACTAAAATTGGTGTTGTTGTGGCTAAGATGCACTGAAAGTTATTTAGCTCCTGTTATCTTGATATTAGAGTTCCTAGTGCTTGTAGCTTAAGGAAGATACCAGTCTTGTAACTTATGCCATACAAAAAATATCTGCTCTATGACTACTATCAAATTCCACTACAACTTACTAGACAATGCTCAGTCACAGCAAGTGCTGTAAAGCACAATCAAAGAACAAAGTATAAATAAAAGATAAAAATCAATTAAAAGCCTAGCAATTATGGTAAATAACTTCAATTATCCACTTATATTCATTGAAGACTGGCAGATTTTCAGGTTGATCATTGTTAGAGTGCTAGCTGTTTTTCTGAAGCAACATGATGAGTTCAGCTTGGCAAAGAGCTGGACAAACAGAAACGAAACTGTAAACAGATTAAAGGACATGAAACTCGCATGTTGCATAATAGTAGCTAAGACAATCCTGGAGTAATTAGATGCATTTCTAACTTAACTAGGTCAACACTATATTTAGTTATGGCATCTGGAGATTGCCATGGCATGGAAGGAAGACTGCAGATGAAGAAGGTAACACATTTGTCTTGTACTGAGTTCTACTGTGTTCAAGGCTGTGCAAAGCCAATATATCAGATACCAAATATGCAGATTATCAAATCTGCTCCTACCAAGTTATTATGTCTACCATAGAGCAGAAAGTGCTAAATGATATGCTAAATAAGGTTTTATTCTATACTTTTAATTCTGTATGCCCCAGCCATCAAGGAATCAGTTCAACTACAGACATAACTTAAAGCTGTTTCAGGGTTATTTAAAATGTGATTTGGGGTACAGCAGCAACCAGCTCCTTCAGCCACATCTCGTACCTCAGGGCCAAGGGGAAGGTTCTTCAGCATATCACACCAATCATGTATTCATCCAAGGCTGGGTAATTCTCTGGAAATACCTTTATGAATCTTTTTAATTCCACTTGCAACACAGCAACACAATCTGTAAAGTTTTGCTTTCAAAGAATAATTCACAACTGGTACCTTGCTCTCCTCCACATAAATTTAAAAATCTGTTTACAATGTTACTTTGCAAAACAGCTTCCAAAATCAAGGGAAGCTGGCATGTGTATGTGTCTAAATATCCACCTGTGTACACATACATTTTTTTATATATATATATATATATATATTTATTCAATACTAACCTGTAAGTATCATTATGATCCTTATTCCTGTCCCCTGTACGGCAATCACTAAATTAAAATATCTGATTAATTTTTTTCACACATTTAAGCTACCACAGGTCATGCTCTTTACCTGACTGTCACAGTCACTATCCTGTCTGCATAATGCCAGACTGTCTTTCTGCATGTGAGTATAGTGATGACTTACACAACATCTGAGCAAAAATAGTTTTCCCTCAGCTCTGACAGCTCTCAACACCATTGCTCGGCAGATATCGCTGAAGAAAGATTTGGGATAAATGTTTTCATGCAAGTTCATTTAATGCAAAATTCTCCATTGGTAGGATTTATCTCACCTAACCTCAGCTATTTCAAAGTTAACCAACTCTCTACACAAGTTAACTAAACATCCCTCATATGTAGAGACAGAGAACCCCAAAGGTGCTGCTTGTCCCATTCTGAAATAGCTCATAAGATACTGGGAAGAACTTTGGAGCTTTACCTTCACTCTTTTCTTCATTAGATGTTTAACTTATATAAAGTTAATGAATGAAGTTAAGGGAGATGAATCCCACACCACATGCACAGCATAACTGAGCTAAAGAGAAATGGAAATATTCCCATGCTCACTCAATAGGGGAAAGGAGACTTGCGGCAACACTTTGTCCTGACAGCAGTCCTGGGAGTAGTCGAGGTGTTTCTGTTCTGTTTACACTTAGAAGCGGCAAGTGAAACCAATTATCTGTGCTTTGTTCCCTCCCTCAACTTTTTCCTCACCTTTGCACTAAGGCTCAATCCCCCAAGTTAATTCAAATTCAGCTTGCAATTTGTTGTCCAGTTCAACAAAATCAGCTATGATATACTGTCCTTCTTCCAGTTTCCAACCAGATTACTATCACACAGAAAGAGCAAAAAAAAACCCTCAAGATTAATTACTCAAAACAAAGGTCAGTTCCAGAGTTTGCAGGGACTTATTCCCATTGCCTAGCCCAGCACTGCATCACAAGACAGCGAGCCTTCTCTTTGCTTTCAAACCAAGCCATGAAAACAGTAGGTATTACTCTCTCTCAATGAAGTCATTTGGACTGTTGTTTTTCACCTCCACCAGGGTTAGGATTTCAGCTGCCAATAGACTAAATTAAAGAGAAACAAACAAACAGAAAAAAAAAAAACCCAAACAAAAAAAGGAAAAATAAAATCAAACTGAGTTTACTTAAACCTTCCCAACTCCCTATTGCAAGTGGAATTCTCTAAGCTAGATATTGAGGCAAGTAGACTATTATCATGAAGATGTAAAGAAAGAAGTACTTCATGAAGTAAGGGGGTAGTGTCTCTTCAGTACATGGAGCCAGTTTAAAATGGAGATATAATGACGACAGTGTAGCAAATATTCCACCTCTCACAATAACTGTCCTGAGAATTTAAATAAATCAGTATTAACATTGCTATATTTCTATAATTTCATAACAAAAATATTACACTGAAAAGTTCACTACTATGGATGCAAAGCCAAATTAAGCTAGGGAATGCCAGAATGAAGTTGCAGCTAACTTCAATCCCCAGTATTATAGTATCATTTTGTCCATATGATTTTGCTTGGTTAGAACAATGAAAAATACAATCTAAGATCTTTGCAGTCCTCACTGACAGGGTGATAGCTGTTGGTATCCATTTCTATATGTATCAGTAATGGATTTTACAGTCTTTCATCCGAGACTTAGAAATCCAGTGTTACATCTCAAATTATACAGGTATGGATTCATTGTCCCACTTCAATGCTGCAATGTACCTAGTTCTGCCTTCAACCATATTCATGGCTTACTCCTGTTCCTTTTCTATCTGACCACAACCCTAGACCTACTCCTATTTCTTTCCTATCCTTCTCTCCACATCCTGAGCTCATTAAGCTCATATTGCCTGTCCCAAACTGCAGTGCTAAGGTTTTTCATACTACTCTCCACCTCTTCTCTAGCACCTACCAGTTATTCTTCCTCCTTCTTCCTATCAGCCTTGGAGTCCCCACTGCCAAGCATGTTCATGACCTGTCTTTTCCAGGCCCCTACCAGTATCTTGTTCCTCACTCTGCCAACCTATATTTCCAATTTTCCCTATTCCTGGTACAATCTCTCTCCTGGGTCTAAAAGGCACATGGATGCACTGACAGTGCCTCAGGAGAGAAAGACTTTGTTTCCCCTGCCTGCTTCTGGCTGAAGCCATAAGAGACTAATGGTGCAACTGCATGAAAGTCTTGTTCAACCATGTACTGAAAAATCACAGTGAAAAGAATTTTCAGAGATTTCACTTACAGGCAGTTTTGCTCTGATACATTTCTAATGGCCATATGCCTCCATGTGCAGAGTTTCCAAATGATAACAACTTGATCCAGCTGGAACAGAGTTCCAAAGAAAACCTTGTGTCAAGGCCACATCCTTGCCAATTTCAAGAGCTGGTTCCCAAGCACAGCAGTGCTATAAAGTCTTAATGAAAAGAACATCAGTATTATTTTTAAAAGAGTAAACCAATGCATTTTCCCCTAGTTTCTTTCCTGGAAACAGTTGAAGTTCGAAGATAAAATTCCAAGCTTTTTTGGTCTCCTGGACTGTACTTTATCATTCTGAAGACTTGATTGCTGTTGAAGATGCTGGAACAAACGCAACTTTCAGACTAAGTGATAATTTAGTCTTTTCATAATTTTGTATATTCTGGCAGGTCTGGTAAGAAAAATAAAACAGGCCACATTGAAACTCTCTGGTCACACATTTATCTAGCTGATTAATCTTGGGATCTTATGTCTACACTTAGTAACTAGACATTGGTTCCATGTGCCTAGAAGGCTTTTCTGGTACACTATGAATTAATGCTGATGTCACAGAATAATATAGGAGCATCACTTTTCCAAAATCATATACAGACTTACAAGTCTATATATAGGTACAGACTCCGTCCCAACTATTCACTTTTTAAAATAAATCTATTTGTAATAGTAGTCAATATTTTTTGCTCTATCTCAAGAACAATATTAAACTGCCTTTGTAATTAAAGGAACATTTGCAAATTCCCAAACCCAAAGGAAAGGCTGCATTGCATAATCAAAACCTTATCTACTTTACTTTGTAAAGGTAATGAGTTCAAATCCAGTGGGTGTTTTGTTTTTTATTCAGAAGTCTTGTAACTTGTATTCTCCTAGTAACTAAAAGATTGCTATACTTTCACCTCTTAATTAGTTTTTATCAACTGAAATGTTCAGTATTTAATTATCATATGTAGGTTTATTTGGAAAACAAAGTAGACTATGCAACACAGCATCACATTTCCATTAAGTTTGACACACCTGTAGATTTTGCTATGACCTAGGGAACTCATTTCATAGAATCCTCCCATTTTTCCTAATAATTTTTCCTCTTGACTCTCAAAGTACTTCTAAAATGCACTTGGGGAGCAATATCAGTCTTCACATAGCTAGCTAACACCTGCAGGTTCAAAAAGTGACAACCGAAGACAGCAACCAAGCTGAATACCTTATGTTTACAGAGGCAGTGAGTAAATTATAACAATAGTTTTCCACTTATTTTGTATTATAGAAGAATAGTGAACTACCCCATGCTGCTGGCACAGCTTCCTCTATTGGCTGAATAACTCTCTCACCCACCACCACAGGCTCTTCAGCCACACATTCATCTACAACCAGCCAGTGTGCTCCAACCTTCAAAGTCTTAACAAGGACAAAACCATGAGGGTCATTAATGTTGCTACAGGCAGTTTTAACTGCCACAACTCTGAACCTGAGAAACACGTGCAAAACACTCTTTTCATAACAGACCATGAAGCCCTAAGCACCTGCAACTGCTGATGCTCTGTTTTTCCAATCTAAAACCCACATATTAGTGTAGAAGAATCACAAAAATGAGACATGCAAAGGGGAAAGGAAAGATCTAATCTAGTTCTCTGGTTGCATATGGAGGTAGATTTCCCTTTTGTTAAATCCGTATTCTGTGAGGCCGCCTATGCTTTGCAGGCTGAAGCCTCTGTGAACACCTTGACTTTGTACGCTCTAATAAATCTATACCCGGTGCTGACAATAGCATGGCCAAAGCCAGGTATGAGAATGGATGACAGTTCCTCCAGCTCAGGGTTTCTGTAGTGATAGCAGGAGACTGCCTTAAGCAAACACATAGGGCCAGACTTAGATGTTACCTTCATGTAACCCCACTGACATCAGGGAAAGGGGTTTATGATAGACGTGGTGTATTTCTGCAATGTTAGGTTCTGAAATTTCTCATCCAATGGTTATTAAATCTGTTGGACAATCTCTCTTAAAGACCTATGTACTAGGTTTGGCTTTTAAATAGTGTCTTTCATGCCCTTTTAGCAGTTACAACCCATTCCAGAGTAATAGAATCATAGAATGCTTTGGGTTGGAAGGGACCTTTAGAGGTCATCTAGCCTAAGCCCCCTGCAGTGAGCAAGATCATCTTTAATTAGATCAGGTTGCTCAGAGCCTCATCTAACCTGACCTTGAATATTTCTAGGAATGGGGCCTCTACTACCTCTCTGGGCAACCCGTTCCAGTGTTTTACCACCCTCATTGTAAAAAATGTATTCCTTATATCCAGTCTAAATCTACCCTCCTTTAGTTTAAAACCATTACTCATTGTCCTGTCACAACAGGCCCTGCTAAAAAGATTGTCCTCATCTTTTCTGTAGGCCCCATTTAAGTACTGAAAGGCTGCAAAAAGGTCTCCCCACAGCCTTCTCTTCTCCAGGCTGAACAACCCCAACTCTCTGTCTGTCCTCATAGGAGTGGTATTCCAGCCCTCAGACCATTTCTGTGGCCCTCTTCTGGGCCCGCTCCAACAGTTCTATATCCTTCCTGAATAATAAACTGAATAAAGTGATTTGCAGTATCTATCATGAAAAATATGTAATACTATTGAAATGGAGTTTAAATGAAATATATTTTCTACAACAAAAACATTATAACTATTGTTTTTACTATACCAGGATACAAAGATGAGTCAAACATGTTCAGTACTTAGGCTTTCATCATAGACCCTTGAAAAAACAAACACAGAATTAAAATTAAGAACACTCCTGTGTTACACTAAAATGTTTCAGAATGAGTTCTCACCAACTGGATTTTTTCTATTTCTGATACATGATGCAGTCCCTATCAACTCTATAAGACCTCAATTAAATAAGTAGCAATAAACAGTAATAAAAATTACAGAAAAAGACAGAGCAATGACTTCTTGCATCAGAAAATTTCTCAGTGGTCCACTGTAACTATTGATAGAAGATCTGAAATAAGTTTGACTGAAAAGTCTTAGGAGAAAGATTCAGTGTAATTATAGAGAGAATTTACAGAGATAGTGCTTATATAATAAACACAAATATTTATAAAAGAAATTACAGCTCACTTTACACTCTTCTTTCCATGGCCCTGTGTAATCTTCAATTGCTTATAAGCAATTTGCCTACCACACCTTTGAAGTCCCAGTATTACACTGGTAAATTCTCCTAAAATTTCTGAGTTAAAAGTGAGGAGAACTAATAACATACGGTCATTAACAAATGTTGCCACGTTACTAACTTTCCCAAGCTTTCTAGACTGCTCAGATATTTCCTGAACTAACTAGAAGAAACCCTCACTTTAGCCCAGATCTGCCGGAGCCCTACCAAAAAGCCCATCCTGTCTGCACAACCTGCTTGCCCAGAGAGCAGACAGGCATCTTTTCAGCACTTTAGTGTCTGTGAATAGGTTCCAGTACAATGTTATCTGAGTGCAGAGGATTTTTCCAAGTTTTGTTCTTCCTTGATCACTTCTTAAAGACATAGGGTTTTTGCATTCAAAGCCCACCCATGGTCATTGCGTCACAACAGGGCTGCTCCAAGTGGTCTGGAAAGAGCAAGGTTTGATGCAGACACTGCCACTGGATGAGGGACAACAGAGCTAACTGGGGCCTTGATGAGGCAGCAAGTGATACAGATACGTGCCTTCAGCTGTGACTGTTACACAAATGTGGTGTATACAGTTGTTTATGCTATCACTGCCCTGAACTCTCCCCAAAAACATGCTGCAAGTTTTACCCATAACCATAAAGACAATAATAG
>VZTL01005252.1:1397-33869 GCA_013400535.1 Scopus umbretta
TTCACTCGCCCTTTTCCTTTTTAACCCCCCCCCCCCCAAAGTTTTGTAAGTACCCAGGCAAAAACGTGATTCTTTTTTAAATGTTGTTCTTCATTTTCATAGCTGTCTTCATCCTCTTTTCTGTCGTTCACTTAAGAATAAGCACTTCAGAACACAGACTGGCTCTCTTTGCGTGAATTAGCATTCAACTGAATTAGCATTCCTGCATAGACAGTTCCTATGAAAATCTGAAGAGCCAAAAGAATTATTTACCGTACCAAAAGATAGAAGACCCACATTTTAACTTAGATTTGAAAAGCCTCAAGCCTTGATGTTTCAGTTTACATCATGCCATTAATGATTTTATTTTATGCTGTAATTTAAATCACAAGTTCCAACTTGCCAATTACTCTCTATGCCACGTAAATCATAGTGCCACAATCCTGTTTTCTACAGTATCATAATTATATACCATCTTCTGGATAACATATTTTTGAATAGTGAAATGTGTTAACAGTCAAACACAAGATTTTAAAGAGGACAGTTCTAATACTGTAATGAGCAGCATCACTTTCTTCTATTTACAGTCAGAAATTAATTTAAACCATGGGTAAACCATGGCAGATATGGCACTGAAATAATGGCTCTAAGAGGATAAACACAAATCTAACCTGAAAATATAAGTTAGTTTCCCATGAACACCAGCTATTTGTAATTTTAGTGATCATAAATAAAAGCACAGGTCTACTGAGAATACCTCACACAAAAATTCAAAAAGTCCGCCTTACATAAAACAATGCCCAAAACCTTACAAAGTAACAATTCAGACATTTTATTTTCATTCTTCTAATATCATCTGTGGAATTTTAGATCTTTTCTCCCAAGAGCACAGACACTGCATAATTTCTCTGAGACTGAGAATGAGTTTGCAGAAACATTCCTCATTCCAGCAGCAAGTTCTCATCTGATTCACTGTCCGGGTTTCAGCTGGGATAGAGTTAATTTCCTTCCTAGTGGCTGGCATAGTGATGTGGTTTGGATTTAGCATGAGAATAATGTGACAACACACTGATGTTTTAGTTGTTGCTCAGTAGTGCTTACACCAGTCAAGGACTTTTCAGCTTCCCATGCTCTGCCAGGCACACAAGAAGCTGGGAGGGGGCACAGCCAGGACAGCTGACCCAAACTGGCCAAAGGGCTATTCCATACCACATGGCGCCATGCTCAGTGTAAAAACTCAGGGGAGCTGGCCAGGGGACAGAGAAACCACTGCTTGGAACTGGCTGGGCATCAGTCAGCAGGTGGTGAGCAACTGCATTGCACATAACTGATTTTGTATATCATCATTATTATTATTATTTCCTTTTTCTCTGCTGTCCTATTAAACTGCCTTTATCTCAACCCAGGAATTTTACTTTTTTCCCTGGATTCTCTCCCCCATTCCACTGTGGGGGAAAGTGAGTGAACGGCTGTGTCGTGTTCAGCTGCCTGCCAGGTTAAACCGTAACATTCACTTCAGATTTTCCCTCTTTACTACCCACAAAGCAAATCCTGTCACCCATTCATCCGTGTAACACAGACGAAGAAGAGGACTCATGGAAACAGAACATGTAGACAAAGTCATCATCCTAACATCTGTAAAGAACAGATTTATACTGTTGCTTAAAGGCTCATATCATTTTTATAGCACCATACATCCTTCTCTATGGATGCCAGACAGCGGTTATCAGAAAGTCACTGTTTCAGTGTGGCCACCTCGTTTCTTTGGGACCTTCCAGGTATGAAAAAAGGAATAGCTGTCAAATAGGAACTGCCATACACAACATCACTCTGACCCAAAACTGACTGTCCTCAGAAGCTGCTGAAATCAGACTTCACACCCATCCTATATCAAGCACTGGAATGTGGCATACTAACCAGCCAGGTAGAAAGCAACATTGTAACTTTATTAATGAATTCACCAGGACATTAAAGGCTTCTGAGAAGGCTGAAGTCTGTCTGTCATGGTTACACCCAAGTATTTGACCAGACTGTTAGCACAAGCAATACTTAGAATCATGATGTAATGCTACTATAAACTCAGCTAAAAATTGTTATGTTATTTAAAAGTTGAATATATCAAATGAGGTATTAAAAAACAGTTCAGGGATAATCATGCCCATGGCCCTGTTAGCTCAGATTGCAGTTTGTAACTACACACAAAATAACGTTGACAAGATTATGGTGTCTACCAACATTCCTCCTCTAAAGAAGGGCTCAAGCTGAGAGAAAAAGATCTTCAATTATCTTCAATTATTATTAATCTTGAATAATCTTCAATTTTACACACCAATTTTACACAAGCAGGATGCCCTAACCAGATAATAAATCTTCTTTCTGTACTTTGAAACTATAGTTCCACAGACTGCTGAATCACTGTAATAATGCTTGTATTTCTGTTAAGAGGAGGTGGTCTTACTTCTGTTTTCCACACCTTGTTTTCAACTCTTGTCTCTCTGTTCCCAGTTGTATAGTCTTGTGCATACCTTTACACCAGCTCTAGCTCCTAATCATCTCGCCATGACCCGATTTTTCTCAGTAACCCAGCTGAAAACTCCTTTTTCTCATCTCCCAGGAACTTAAATCGGAGATTTCAACAGGTATAATACTAAGTTAGAATAGAACAGAATTATCTTTTAGATACCATCTTTTAGATGGACCTGCCAGATGCCAGAGGCAGAGTACGGTAAGGGGAAGCATATTTGTATGGCTAGCAGCGGGAGGGAATGTGTGCAGAACAAGGGCAGTTGCAGGAAGGAATAGGAAGAACTTCAGCTGCACTGAGTTGTTTAAGCAACTCACCGTATTTCATGAAACTGTAGTGCCTGTAGCCACCACAGAATACAGTGCTAGTTAGGGTGCTGACTTTGCTATTTGTGTCGGTCTGGATAATTGTTCAGTTTCCCAGAAAGTACAGGTACACATGTGGGGAGTGTAGCTACACAGACATGAGGGAATCTTAAAAAAAAAAATAAAAAAAAAATTAGTGTGTAGACACCTGGTCATAAATAAAGCTGATAACAGCATTAGACAGTCAGTCTGATTTGAATTACTAACCATAACTTCATTACAGAACACAGGGTTAATATCCTTCTCTAGTAAAGCAGCACTCATATTTAAGAAAACAGCAGCTTTTCTGCTCACTCAAAACTTCCTTTTGAATCCGCTAGTGAGCTGTCAGAAGAGAAGGACAGAGAAAACAATGCAAAAGATAAAACAGAGATATAGGTAAGGAAAAACAAAACAAAACCAACCCCACAAAAAACAAAAGAGAAGAAAAGTATGTTCTCTTTAAAGGAAGAGCTAAGTCATCAAGATCTGGGAAAATGAGGATAAAAAGGCAATACTGTGTACACACACAGAGCCTGATACTCCATTCTCAACTTGTGAATAAACTATTAAGTGAACAAAGATGGCAATATTGAAATTTCTAAAACACAAGCATAATGATTTGTTTTACTTGTGCATTAATCTCTTCTTTCAGATCTTTTCCGATTTGTAAAACAAAATGTTGCTGAATGGTGATTAAAGCCACTGAGACTATAAGCAGAAGGAATGGAAAGTGGCAGGCAGACACAGGCAACACAACTGTGTATGCCTTAAAGAAAACAGTCTCAAAGATCTTTTGGTGTTACAGAAATTGAAAAAGGTAATTGAAGTTTATCGAGCAGAGAACATTGTCCAGTCTTCCTTACCAGAAGCTCCTTGAAGAAAGATTTTAGCCAGTACTGCAGGACCTAACTGGTTTCGCTCTTTTTGGAGCTCATCAGCTGCAGGTAACGGCTCAAAACCCAAAATGCATGCACACAAACACAAGTAGAGCAGGACACATGCTTGTATATTATAAGCACACTTTTTCTAAATGGCTGCCTCTTGTGTCTTGAAAAGTGGCAGTTAAGATGTTCTTTCACACCAGAATTTAAGAGTATTTTGCAAAAAAAACAAAGATTATTTTCCTCCCTAAAAATTATCACGGTATCCATATACTACTAACTCTGGCAGAAAAACAAGTTTAGTACTGTTGTCCTGGGCAATGTAGCCATGTTAAATATTGGCATATAGATCCTATCCAGTTAAGGCCATCTTAATTTAATAGCATTTCCAACACTTAACAAATACACTAGGAAACCAAGTGCTTCACTCTATGAGAACAGCAATGAAAGTCCTGTTCATCTCTGCTTGACTTCATTTATTCTTACAATATATCAACAGAAGGTAAAGTCAGAAGGTAACACTAAAGTCTAGTGGAGTCAGCTGAAATTTCTAATGTGAAGAACTTTAAAAACTTGCAGTAATTAACAAGTAAGGCAAAGATTTTCATCAATTATGTAAACCAGTAAAGAAGTGAGAACACTTGCACAGTAAGGTAGAACAAAATCACTGGAATTTAGATTTTGGCAAGATCATTGAGTGTTCTATCAACCTTCTTTGAACAGTAGAGAATACAGACAAAAAGCACCAGAAGATGACAATAATGTTAGCTACCATGTGCAGTATATGGTCAGAGTCCACCCTGAATTCATTAAGTAGTACTTCCAGGGGCGGCACACGGCCATGTGCCTTAGGAGTTCATTAAAACCATTTTGGAACCTTTTCCTAAACAATGTCCTAAACAGGTCCTAGAGTTATAATCTATTGTCTCCGAGTAATCCACACAAACAACTGGCTAAGAGATAAAAAACAGTGACTGCATTTTTCAGAAGGGGTAATTAATAGCCATCATTCACTAAAACCTCAGCATAAAGCAGGATCATATGACCCTAGAAGATAAAACAAGCCAATACTGTAGCATGGTGAATACTTTTCTGAATCCCTACTACAGCACTTGAAGCTACAGATGCTGCATTTGAAGTTCCTGTATTTAAAAACCGTAAGAAAACAAAGTCAGATTAAGCTAAACAGTGCTCAAATCTGTGAGAGCAAAAATACCTCTAAACAGTCCAAGGACATGAAAAGTGTTTACTACTGTGTGTCAAAAATAGTTTTAAGAGCAGAAGCTAAATAACTGGCTGCAATCTAATGGAAATATTACTACCCTTTCCACGCACAGAGGAAAGAAAAGTCATCTTAAATGTAATAATAAAGTCTTTACAGCTTCTTTCAAGCTTTATAAACTCTTTTCAGTTACTCTTCCAAGTACGTATTCCATGCAGTCTCTTAAAAAAAAGAACCTCAACTTTACACAAAACTTTTAAAAATAGGAAAATCAGAAAATCCTACATATAATCCATACAGTCTCCACTTCTTTTTTCTTCTTCCTTTGACTATTACCTACCTTCTTTTTAGAGGAAGATGAACAGGATAACAGAAAGCTGGAAGAAGTAGTGAAAGGTAAGAGTTGAGATACATAGAACTAGAGAAAAAATGAAGGTGACAAAATGAGTATCTGAGAAGCAGAAGATGGGGAAAAGGACTACCACAATAAAATCTTTCAAAAGAAGGCAAATAAAATACATTTCAGTAACACTCAAAAATACTAAGCAAGTTGTGTTAATTTTTAAAATTTCTGTATGCGGTGCTACTTGAAAATAAAAAATGTTTAATAGGACACACCATCTTCAATGCACTGATCAAAAATAAATAGCTTATTACAACATGATTAATTTCTAAAATGTGTAAAATCTCCAAATTAGAAGAATCACAAGCCTCATAAGTATTTACAGTAAAAGTGAACCAGAAACATATGATCAGCAGAAAAAGCATCTTCAATTAGTCTTGTGAAAAGCTGGCACATCAATGCTAAAGTGATTCTGCTACTGTACTACCGGAGACTCTGCTTAGCAACTTCAAACTTTGTGACACCTCCTGCTTGAAGCTTGGGGTTTTTCGACTGCTCTGAATGCTGTGCCCTAGACTTACCTCATTCTTCATGCTCACTAACTTAGTGGGAAGCTGAAAGGTAACTCATGAAGTTGCTTCCCTAATCTCAAAAGATTACAGAAAAGTACTATGCACAGTTCAGTCAACTATTGTTAAGAAGCTTATGAAAATCCTTGGGAAATCCTTATGTGAGTATGTAAGCTAGCTATGAAAGTTGGTAAGCTATGAGAGTGATTACAAAAAGGGACTTTTAAAGCCTTAATTCAGCTAGTTTTCACTTCCACGTCACGTACTTATATATTCAATACCGCAATAACAGACTTGAGAGCTGATGAACAAGCACTATGATTTTATATTGTAAACTAATTCTCAAACTGGATCTTCATTTTTAGTGAATGAAGTATGAACTCTTAAACACAAGGGCAAACACAGTATGTATGACATTGCATTTATGCGATTCACAGGCTGTTTCTGATCTTCTGTTACCTCTTTCAGTTTTAACTAGCCACTCCCTTCCCAGTTGTTCAGTTTCTTCCCCAGCCAAAACTAAGTACAAAGTATGGTATCGGTCACAGACACAGAAGCTACTTACAGACTACTGAAGGAGCAGAACTCATTCACCAAATCACCAAGACATTTTAATTTTTTTTATTTTTTTTTTTTTTTAAGAAAAGGAGAAAGAATGACTAGGGTGTGAAAAAGTACAAGTTCCCTCCAGAAGTATTTTTTGGAATCCCCTATCTTAGGCAAAACTTCCTTGAATTTTATATAACCAATGGGTCTCTTGAGAGCACGATAAGTACTATATTTCATGAGTACCTTTAAGCCTAGATACTAGGGAAAACCCACTGTCACACAAAATTCTGTAATAACTGAAGATCCACCATGTCAGATACTTAATTTTGGTCTCTAACACAGTATCTGTATCTACTATTCCTAGCACTCATTAAAAAAGTTCTCTTTCCTTCTTCACCAACGAGAAGACTGATTCCTTCTTCCATGATTTTTCTCCCTCTCCTTCTCCCTCCTTTTAGTGTTGCACAGATAGAAAGAATTAAGGTTTTCTGTACAGTAACAGCGACATCATTCTTGAGTAAGAGTGAGGGACCCACTTTCCAAAATTCCAGATAAAAACTGGAAAAAGAAGAACTAGGAAAAGTAAATAAGATGACTATCACCATTTTTTAGTCATTCTTTAATCTCTTACCTTTCCTCTCCCGTTCTCCTTCAACCCATATTGGCCAACCTCCTACAACAATGCAGAAATCCAGAAAAAAAAGAAGGAAACAGACCAGTACAATAGAGGAGAAGCTTATAGATGTTGACAGTATAGCATATCATAGCATGAGAAGAGACAGAACTACTTAAAATGAAAATTTGTTTCTAAAAGAATGAGCTATGGTAACTTCAACAATGAAGCATCTAGGAAGATACTCTGTAGATTGTTTAGATAAAAGGACCAAAGGGGTAAGAAAAAAAAAAGGAATTAAAGGAATTTAGTGTTTTCTGGAAAAACAGGAAGCCTGCTACACTTCTGCCCAAATCAAAAGAACAGAGAATTGTCTGATATCCTGAACTGTTGATTATGAGCAGAATTTATGCAGGACTACCTAATTCAGGGCAGGAAGAAGCGAGATGAAAGGCGGGAGGAGGAATCTGGCTTTTAATTAAGAAACAGATTGAAAGAAAAGAAGTCCTAGCAGAATAGCATTTCTACAAATTGTGTTAAAAAGAATATAAGTAAAGACAGATTTCTGAAAATTACTGATGATTAATTTTAAGAGCAGAACAGTAAAAATAATTGCAAGCATTCATGGTTTCACTGATACTAATTTGAAATTATTTACATTAGGATAGGATACTTAAAAGGTTATTCTTTCCCGAGTTTATTTCTTTAGGTCACTTTTAAGCTGACTCTCCCACTATAGTAGCTGAAATGTTTCTGAGAATGAATGCTCACAATGAATTCCAACTTTCAGCAGAACTCCTATGAAACAAACTTTTTTGGAATCCATATCTCCATTTTGAAAGTTGCATCTTTTTCATTGAAATTAAGATATATGTGAGACTAAGAAAAGACAAGCCCTTTTTACAGAAAACAATTGTACTTTTATAAATACTGTAGAGACAGGTAATTTACATTTGGGTGAAAGTGAGTATATCCAGAAATAAGACTATATGAAGACTGGACCTTCCCTCTTCTACAGGACACTTTTTACAGAATTTATAAACCAGTTGATTTTTAATAAGATATATCCAGACATATATACACATACCTCATATTCCTTCCTGCAGACCTTTAAAACATCATTCTTTGCAGATGCCTGAAAGACAGAAAAATTTCTCCATTTGTAGTAGAAAATAATAAAATCATGTTGCAAAAATAAAGATGATTCTACCTTTATATTAACTGTGAAAACCATGGATCCATGACCTATTAAATGTTTCTTCTTAGGAACCTAAAGAATCCATGTAGAGCTTTACGAAAAAAAGCAGAAACCATGACTGTCAATACTACAAAAACCAAACCCTCATATTTCTGCAAGTTAGTTGATACTGGAAGCTCACAAAGCCACTTTGGTTTTGTGAAAGGACTACCAGATAGAGCAGAATACAGGAAATATTTGGGAAATGGAAGAACCTGAGCATAAAAATCTCCCCACTTTGCATGCTCAGTACCACTTATACACCTCCTTCCCTTCTCCTCCCTCCTGTACGTACAGTCCTACAGTTGCTATTGTCAAATCGTGCTGCAGAAATTCTCCCTTCAAACTGCAGATTGGTTTCTTCTGTAGAGTACCTCTTGCTCCTTCTTCATAGGACAGATATTCACAATCATTATTACTACTAATATTAATTACTTCCCCCTCCAGTAATTTAAAGTACCAGGGTAAATTCTGACCTTGGATCTATCATATCACCTTCTTCAAAATGCCTCCAAAGCCCCCTAAAGTTTCAAGAACCAAAATTAAAATCCAAGCATTTCCCATTACCCCTAATGCTTGGCAAGTATCTGTATTTTAGTTTAAATGAAAAACATATGAAATGTATAGCCAAGATTCTGCCAAGATTCTGAGACAGCAGAGCTTGTAATCAAACAATACAGCATCTGCTTCTGAGAATAATGAGAAGTGGCATAATAATCATAAGATTAACATAATTTCATAGGACACTGAAATAAATGGAAGTGTTTTTATCAGGTCTGGAAAACACTTAAAACATTAGGATAAATTTGAAAACTTTGTTAAGAAATGCATTTGGGAACAGATACATGTATCTTTTCAGAACATCAGAAGTACTTAGTTCGTTTACTCACTGCTCATCTCTTGTCAAATAGTTTAAACTATATGCTTTTGGGTAAATTTTGAAATACAATTTGCAGTAGGCTGCTGGTCCAAGATTAAGATTACACAGGTAACATGCAAGATACTACAGTGAATATTAAGGACATCTGTGCCCCACAACTGAGTTACAAGGATGATGATAAATAATTACACGCTCTTTGACTTTGAAGATGTTTTTAAGGTCACAAGCATATATTTGGGAAAAAGGAATCACAAAATGCTTCACAGATTTTTAATAAAAGGTCATTGCTTAAAATTGCCACTCGACAAATTAGTAATACAGTAAAACCAAAACCAAATGTCTTCCATCTGGTGAACAAAACCTCACTGAAGAGGCACAAAAATCTATTTGGGGCTGTAACCACAATGTTGCATCACTAAATGTTACACTGCAAAAAAGGAGAGCTTAGAAACAGCCACATGTTGCCTTCCACTCAGCATTATTTTAAAATAACAACTTTCATGTAGAGATTGTGACAAAAAAAATTCAAGAAATTAAGTTTAGCATAACTGGAGAGCTTCAGAATCTTTATGGATTCAGTCAACAAATTACTACAAGTTACCAAACTAGAGCACATCAGCGACAATCACACGCCTACAATTTGCAAAGCAAAACTAAGTGGATTCGCTCCATTTGTCAAGTGCAGTGGTGCTAGGACATGCCTGCAGACAGCTCTCCGGCTCTCACACTGGAACTTCTGTGCTGTCAAAGTTATAAACACAGTAAGACTTCACCTTAACTGTACCTTCATTACTGAGCAATTACATGTGGCATCAGAATGTACAAAAAAAGGCACAGCTAGGCCTAAGGTCTTAACATTTCTTCTTCAGTCTCACCAAGTCATAGCAAGCAGCCTAATCCTATAGCACAGTTGAAAATACAAACCCAACCCTCCCCCCCGCCCATGCAAAACCCACCACTAGGTTTTCATTTCAGTAGACTTGAACTTTTACTTTTTTACTTAAAATTCACTTTAATAATGTAAATACTTTGTTCTGGTTTTTGGAATTTGGTTGCTAGCATTTATCACCAGTAGCACTTCCTGGGAAGTATCTAGTTGTATTTTACAATCTTGAAAAGAGTTTATGTGATAATTTAATTTTGACATAAAAAATGCATTAAGCCTGAAGTTCATAAACAGTAATATATAAATGAATTAAACATGGCTTCATTTGACATTAGCTGCAGAAAAACAATTAGAAAGCCTTACCTGTTTACATGCTTGCCGACATTCCACAGCAATAGCTAGCTCACAGCAACCTAAACCAACCCACCCGTCCGACTTCTTCAAAACTCCTTTGAAAATAAATGACAGTACATATTACAGTAGAAAGAAACTACGCCATTATTTTCCCTTCCCTCCCCATGAGTCAGTTACTTTTCAAGTTTGATAATCCTGTTCTCATTCAAGAAGCCTATTTACAGATTACATTTTTATTGGAATTTATGAAGTCATTGCAAACCAACTTCAAGCAAGAAAAGAGCAAGTCTGTGCCTTAATAAATGCTGAACTTGGCAATTATGAAGTACCTTCTACACATTTACATGTTCACTGGAAGTATCAGAGTTTGATAATTTATCTAATCTGAAATATAAGCCAACAGAAACCAACAGGAAAAAACCCAAAATCCTCATTAAAATTAACAACATTATCTCCCACAGACACATCCCTCATGTTGGTTTCAATAGCATATTTTTCTACCAACTTTGTCAACACAGAGTGTCTTTCTTACTTTTTCTTCAAGCTTCCTGTACTAGTTTTGGTTGGGATGGAGTTAGATTTCTTCACAGTAGCTGGTATGGGGCTATGTTTTGGATTTGTGATGAAAACATTTTTGATAACACAGGGATGTTTTAGTTATTGCTGAGCAGTGCTTACACAGTGTCAAGGCCTTTTCTGCTTTTCATACTGACCCGCCAGCAAGCAGGCTGGGGTGCACAAGATGTTGGGAGGGGACACAGCAGGGACAGCTGACTCCAACTGGCCAAAGGGATATCCCAGACCATATGACATAGTGCTCATCAACAAAACTAGGGGGTGGAGGTTGGCAGGGGCTGCCTTTGCTTAGGGACTGGCTGGGCATCTGTTGGTTGGTGGCGAGCAATTGTTTCCTTCTGCATCATTTGTTTTTCTTGATTTTGGGGTTTTTCTCCTTTCTTTTTGTTGTTTTTTTTTTTTTTTTTCCCCCCTTCCAATTTTTAATTGTTGAACTGCCTTTACCTCAACCCACAAGTTCTCTCACCCTTCTGATTCTCCCCCTATCCTGTTGGCCAGGGAGTGAGCGAGTGGCTGTGTGGTTCTTAGCTGCCTACCAGCGTTAAACAACAGCACTTCCTCTGTAGTTTATCCCCCACAATAACATGGTTTCATATCCAGAACTATCTTCAATATAAGTTTCCATCTCCCTGTCTCTCTTTTTCCATTTATTTCACTATTATCCTCATTTCTTGCCATAAAGTTACATAGAAGAGAAAGCTGCTGCCATAAGTTGTTTCATCCTCTTAACTTATTCACAAATACAGATTTTCTGATGTTTTCAAGACATCAGAAATCAAACGAAAGAAGAACGCATTCCTGTATCTATTTCTCACATAACTTTAAAGACAGAAATAATTAAAGGGAAGGCNCAACACCAATGCAGCTGCCCAGCAACTGTGGCAAATTTGTTAACACTCTTTATTTAGGGAGGGGGGTGGAATTATTTAGCTCAAGTGAACCACTCATTTTTATTATGAATATTTCAAAAACAAAGCAGTATTTTAGGACATACACAAGTTATATCCTTTATAGAAAGTACGAGGTAAAAGAATCAACTACTTTAGTTAAAAAAAAAAAATGCTCTTAAGCCTAGTAGAAATGCCTATTCAGAAGAGTCACATGGGACTTCCAGGTTTTAAAAAAAGTAAGAGAGCTAGGAGTGACACCAGTGGGCTTAAATTCAAATATGAAGAAAATACTGGGAAAAAGTAATTAAAAATCATTGCAACCAATGGAAAACAGTCACCAGTAGGTATTTATCATGAACAAAATTGCCTTTAAAATACACTGTTAGCTTTAAAAACACAGGTGACATAGAAAGTCTTACCAATATCAGTCTTTCATGACATTCTGATGGGCAAATTAAGAACACACACTAATAGTAAATTTATAAAGGAGGAGCAAAATCTTTAGCTAAATTAACATAGTTCCCCAGCAAATTCAAATATTAATGACATTCATTAAAATGCAAATTAAACCCTTAATCCTCAACACAAGCAAGGTAGCAGGACTGCATAGTAGGTGAAGGGAGCAGAGAGGCAAAGGTGAAGAACAGCTTTTGGCTGCAGCCTGCATTCTGTCAGTTTGAAATAGCTACGTGCCATCTCTATGGTCCAGACCTTCTGGAAGTACTGTAAGCTACTGACTTACCAGTCTTCTTGGAGACTTTCCAAATCCTCTTTACATCTATTCAGACCATTGGCTCACCTTTCCAGTTCAAACTAGTTCAAAGCAGCTGTGAAGGCCACAAACAACTGCAAATTCAGCTCACCTTCCACTCCCATAATTGGGGTATGGAATTAGTTTTTCAGAGATTGAGCATCTTTTTGAAAGTGTTAAAGAGATGGCTGTTGTGCATACATCAGTAATTTCTAATCAATGATAAAAAATTTGGAATTTGATACATTGTTCTAAACTAATTCCAAAAGATAATGCATGTCTACGTGGAAGTGGTGCACATGTTTACATATGTACAGTTAATTGCCAATTCAACTACCCACCACATTCTATTTTAGGCCTAAAATAACATAACAGTTGGTTCTGCATAACTTTCTTATGTGTTATACACGGACTCCCGTCAATCAAAACAGTAATGTTTGGTAGAATATTTATTAGTAGGATTGGTATTGTAAGGTATAAGCAATCTAAAAAACGTAAAAGAAGTATGTGCAATATGAAAACAAGACTTCCAGAAATCTCTGCTGCAATAACCAGATATATCCAAGAGAAACACATGATAAATACAGCTGTACAGCTTTAGGGCCAATGCCACAACTGAATAGTCATCACTGAATCACCACTGAATAATCAAGCATCCACATTTTGTGCAATACAGAGTCTGTTTTTTTCAGACATACTTTTACTGGAACTAAACTGTGCTAAAAGAATGAAGCAAGCTACAAATACATGCCAAATTAAGAACGCTGATAAGTTTTAGCCACGATTAGTATTTTCTTGGCAAGTGGCCCTCTCCCCTGGATATTTAAGAGTAGCAGACAAATTTGCAGAGAAAAAAATTTGATGTCAAATCTTCAAAAAACATGGAACTGCAATTTTAATACAGCCATTTATAAATTCATTCTATAGTCAAGGTAATTAAAATGCATGCATTTCTAGATGAAGATACACCTTTGGTGCACAAGTAATTAACTGGAGTCCATAGTTCTGATTATTCACCAAATTAACTGATAGAAGAGAAGTACAATACAGATGCCTGAACTATAGGAGATCATCTAGTTGCATAACACAGGCTCTTGTCCCACATCTCCTCCAGAAGCCATCTCACATTAGTAAGATGACTTACAACACATACACATTTTTCTTCCTTATTATAAACTTTTTACTGCAGTCTCCCAAGAGTATTGAAGTCAGAAACAGAGATAAAAAGCTGCATAAACATGAAAAATGAGAATGTCATCTCTGATATATTTATTTTGTGATGAGAGAAACATTCTACATTCTGAAAATACCTGAGAAATGCTGGATCACTGTGATCCCGAGAAAACTGAGGAGTAAAACAAAGAGGAAGATGGAGAAAGAAGAAAGGGAAAAACAACTAGGCTTCTCTTGTTTAAGAGTTGCATGTGTCAAGAAGGGTGCAAGAAAGCCCAAGTGAGAATTTTGTTATCTCTTTGAAGTCTTCTACAGCCTGCTTACAGAAAATGATAAAGCTTAAAATCAGAACATAGTTATTATCTAGAATTACAGGTTGCTCGGTTTGCTCTTCCCCTCTCCCTGCCCCCAGCTGGGTGTCCCTCAATCATCTTTTGTAAGCAGTTTATTTAGCAATATTTTGCGTGCATGGACATAAAGAAACTTCAATTTCCCCGACATGTCCCAAAAATTAATACATGCTCTGTAGGCCTACTGGATCTAATAAACAAACATTGACAAATTAATGATAGTTGCCTTCAGAAAACATGGGAAAATAATTTTCTTTTGAGGAATACTTACATTCCTGAATATCTAGTCTTAAGTATTTAAGGCTTACAGCACTGTCTTGGCAAGGACAATAAAACATGACTTACAGTGTTGTTTTGTGAGGATGAGCCATAAAAGAAAGTTAATAGAAGACCATCATGATGGGTTTAAGGAAGTGGAAACAAATGTGAAAGAGAATGGTGGCTCAAGCGGTAGCTGTGAGAATATTAATGTTTTAAGGTAACTATTGTGATGAAGTAACTGATAAATCAAACAATTTCTAAATTTTAACACAGATCAGCGGTATCAAGTTGCTATGGGGAAGGAATGGATGAGGAAAAAACAAACTGTGATGAAAATACACAAAGGATATATCAAGCAGCAAATTATAAGACTAAGTCCCAAATTATTTAGCATATATATATTGTATTATGACAGGATGCCACTAAAATCCATAAGCAAATGAGGTTTCCACCTGCATTCTTAACTAAGCTGCCAGCCATGTCATACAGCTGTTAAGAAAGAGAATAACTCAGTCATCTGTTTATCCAGTCAATATTCTGCAACTGTCCGTGATAATGCCAATGCTGGAAGGGCTGTACACAGTTTCATCATAGTGTGTATGTCTGTGTGTGTGCATGTGTGTGTGAAAGCACTTTGCGGATGCTGCACTATGAAAAATCAGAGACGCTGATCCAGTCAAAACTCAGTTTGTGGCCCCATTTTAAACTCTGTTATGAAATACTTTTTGTAGTAAGAGTAGTCAAAAGGGAGAAAAATTAAAAAGAAAACCACAGAATTACTGAGGTTGGAAGGAATGTCTGGAGATTGTTTAGTCCAACCTCCCTGCTCAAAGCAAGGTCAGCTAGAGCAGACTGCCCAGGACCATGCCCAATAAGGTTTTGAATACCTGCACAGATGGAGACTCCGAAACCTCTCTGAGCAACCTCTTCCACTCAATCATCCTTGCAGTAAAAAAGTTTTTTCTTATGTTTAAATGGAAGTTACTGTGGTTCAATCTGTGCTCACTGCCTCTTGTGCTGCCACTGGATAACACTGAGAAGAGCATGGCTCCACCTTCTCTTACACTCTTCCATCAGATAATTATACATTTTGATAAGATCCACCCCTCTCAGCTTTCTCTTCTTTGACAATGGTAACCAATCCCAGCTCTCTCAGTCTGTCCTCATATATGTTCCAGTCCCTTAATCATCTTAAAGTGGCTCTTTGCTGGACTTGCTCCAGTGTGTTCTTATCTTTCTTGTACTGAGACGCCCAGAACTGGACACAGTATCCCTGATGCAATCTCATCAATGCTGCGTAGATGGGAAAGATCACCTTCCTTGACTGGCTGGCAACACTCTCCCTAATGCAGCCTGGGTGCTGTTGGCCTTCTTTGCTACAAGGGCACATTGCTGGATCATGTTCCGCTTGCTGTCCACCAGAATCCCCAGGTATGTTCCTACAAAGCTGCTTTCCAGCTGGCCAGCCTCCTCTGTGCTGTGGAGCACGGGGCCTTCACAAGGGGTGCAGGACTTTCTGTTTCCTTTTTTGGAACTTCATGAGGTTCCTGTCTGCCTATTTCTCCATCTTGTCAACATCCCTCTGAATGGCAGCACAACTATGACGTCTAGCAACTTCTCCTCCCAGTTTTGTATCATCTGCAAATACACTGAGGGTGCACTCTGTCCCATCGTTAATGAAGATGTTAAATAGGACTAGACCCAGCATCAACCCCTGGAATACTGGCCTCAAGCTGGACTCTGTGCCACTGATCACAAACCTGATTCCAGCAGTTCAGCCAGTTTTCAATCCACCTCCACTGTCCACTTATCCGGCCCATGCTTCATCAATTTGTCTATAAGAATGTTATAAAAAACAGTGCTGAAAGCCTTACTAAAGTTGAGATAGGCAACATCCACGGCTCTCTCCTCATCTAACAAGCCAGTCATCTCATCATAGAGGGTTACCAGGTTGGTTAAGCACGATTTCCCCTTCATAAATCCATGCTGACTATAACCAATCACCTTCCTGTCCTTGATGTGTTTGGAAATGTTTCACAGGAAGATATGCTCAAATCTTCCCAGGATTTGAGGTGAGACTGACCAGCCTGTAGTTCCCCGGGTCCTCCTTGCCCTTTCTACAGGCAGGAGTAACATTTGCTTTCTTCCAGTCCTCAGCGTCCTCTCTCAATAGCCATGACCTTTCAAAGATTATTGAGAGTGACCTTGCAATGACATTAGCAAACACCCTCAACACTCGTAAGGGTATCCACCAGGTCCCATAGACTTGTGTTCAGTTTGCTGATCCTAACCTGATCCTCCTCCATCAAGTGCATGTCTTCCTTGCTCTGGACTTTACCACTGATCTCAGGGATCTGGCATTCCTGAAGGCTCATCTTACCAGTAAAGACTGACACAAAGGCTGTCATGGCCTTTTAATGTCATTTGTCACCAGGTTTCCTGCCCCATTCAGGAGCAGGCCCTCATTTTCCCCTAGTCTTCCTTTTGCTGCTGATGTGTCATCAGCATCAACTCCAGATAGGCTCTGGCTTTTTTAATCCCATCATGCATAACTGGAGCTTGGATAAAGTGATCCTTGAAAATCAACCAGCTGTCTTGGACCCCTCTTCTCTCCAGGGCCACACCCCATGGGATTCTTCCAAGCAGGTTGCCTGTGCGCTCCCGTGTTGTCTCTTCAAAAGGTACCAGAGTGATTATAATTGCCCAAGAGCATCATGGCCTGTGAACATGAGACTTCTTCCAGTTGTATGAAGAAGGCTTCATCTACTACTACTTCCTGATCAGGCAGTCTGTAGCTGATACCTGCAACACCAACTATGCTGGACGGCTCACTAACATGTTGATATGCCCATACTACACTACTCATATGCTCATGTGCTGTTCTCAGCTGGCTCATCATTGATCCCCAGGCACAGCTCCATGCATGCCAGTTACACTCACATAAAGGGCAACTCCCTCTCCTCACCTTCCTGGCCTATTCTTCCTGAACCTGTCCATCACAACACTCCCCCTGTGGGAGCCTTCCTGCTATGTCTCTGTGACCCCAATAAAATCATAGCCCTGTAACTGCACACAAAATTCTAACTCCTCCTGTTTGCTCCCCATGCTGTGTGCACTATTGTACAGGCACCTCAGAGGCACTCAGTTGTACTGATTTCCCAGAAAGGGAATAAGAGCTTCCCCTGTAATGCTGTCCTATATAGGCCACATCATTAATTTACAAAATCCTACAGTGCATGGAATCACTGGAAAATATTTAACAGTGGCTCACATCAAAGAAGAAGAAAACAGTAACGTAACTTCACATGCAAGAAGAATGAAAAGTGACTAGCTTCATGCAGGTATGAAGTTCATAATACTACAGGAAGATTTCACTTTCATCACAGGACTAAACTATGATTTACAGCACCACTGAAAAAATTACTTTTTTTCCATAAATCAGAGGATAATTAGAATCCTACCACACAGGCACTAATGGGCCTCATACCAGTTTAGAAAGTACAGAAAGACAGTGTGGAAGCGGTTCATTAACAAAAATTTCCAATGCTTTTTCACTTGCTTACACAAACCTAACATTCAAACCAAAATATGTATTTCTTCCTTGCAGTAAAATCATTGCCACTCATTTGTATATAGCTACTGAGCTTCAGTGAAGATGAGGTATTGTCTCCAACTAAAAATTTCTCAAGTTTTAGATGAGACAGAAGCACTGCAGCTCCAAAAGATATTATTGGTTAAGTAAAACTAGCAAAATGTAAGACAGCAAAACTCTTTGCATGCACTGGAATCAACAGTTTGCCTCTGAAGTGGGGCAGGGGAAAAGTCTGAGCAGATGCCGTAAAACTGTTACAGCGTCCTCTTTTCTCACTACTGCTTTTTCAACCATAACATGACAATTTTACTCAAAGTCTTTTAGAAATTACATGTGATACAATAGTACTAGTTAAGTCCAATTTAACCTATTTTTGACCTCTCTTTTTAACATAACAGTCCTGTCTTGTGCTTTATGCTTTAACTTCCTAAATCCACCTGTACTAAGCAGTTTGGTTCTTGATCTGAGCCTCTGCACTTCTTAAATTGTTTGTCTAGTTCTTACTATTCCCCCTGTTGCTCAGTTGCTTCCCAAATTATACTGCATCTAGAGCAAAGCTGCAATAATCCATGATTTTATAGATCAGGCTAAGGTATACCGAAACTAAAAATAATAGAAAACCTTTAAAGGAAAGAAATTTTGATATTTCTTGTATAAGTCACAGAAGCACATGTGTTTAATCATACAAACTTATTAAACATTTTCTAGCTAGGAAAAGAAAAGAAGTATTAAAAAAAAAAGCACAGGTAACCTCGTGTAGACTAAAGGAAACTAGACAAATACAGTTTATAAGGGAAGCATAATGAAAGTTAAATTATCACAAAAGCTATAGGTGCAGGCAGTAGGCACAACATCAAAACATGCATATGGTTAAAAAGCAACATGATTCAATAGTAAACTAGTATTTCTTACCTGGCAAAGAAGAATTTATACAACCCCACACTTCTCCCTGAAAAGTAAAATGTAATTAAGCAAGAGTAAGTCTACAGAATAAGAGAGTTTCTAGCAGACACAAATCAGCATTTTAAGCATTTTTGCCCTGGGTTTTAAACATCCTATTGGAAGAATGCTTATGTCTATGACACCATTTGAAGAAGCACTACGTGATATAAGTTGAGGACTACTTGCCAGCTACAGAGTATGGAATCAATAGCAGCTTTTTTGTAGGTGCAGAACATGTTATGATTACCTGGAATATGCTAGCTAGTCAACTTTCTCCACCAGTGTTTAGAGAACTAAGTAGCAACTGTTCAGAAAAAGAAAAATATATATCTAGCACCAAGACCTATGGAGAAGCTTATTGCCCTAGCACTCCTTTCTACCACCTTAAAAAAAAACCCCAAACACCATGCATAACCACACACAAAATGGAAGAAAGAGGTTTTAAGGTACCCCAGAGACCAGAGAAATGTAGCTTCAGGGAAAGACAGATACATGGAAGATGGAGTTGTATATGTGAAGTTTACTAACATGAAAAGTTACAATAGGTAACAATAGGTAAAAGTTACAATAGGTTGGGTTCACCCCACCTGCAAAGCACTTCTGGTCGTAAGCACAGATTTTGCTAGACGACCTAAGTGGCTGATGGTATTAAGCAGAATAATTCTATAAATGTTTCTTCTTTTTTTTTTTTGGCAGAAAAAAGAAGGTAAAGACCTTACCAAAGAGTTCCGGTCCCTGTCTCTCTCATTACTGTTATTACTGAGACTACTAGGCAAGCTGACTCTGGGGGATTCTTTATGCTGGGGCTAGTATAAAATAAATCTCAGGTCAGACACTGGTCTGCCACAGGTACTTATATTACCCACGCAATAAAAGTTACAAATGTCCTAGAAGAAGGAGGTCTAGGCAGCAGAGGAAAAATTCCATCTAAGGTAAGAATTTTAGTTCAACTGTCAGAAACCAGTACATACCGAAGTGACAGTGGGTATGCTGTGTTAGAAGTCTGAAGAATTAAAAGCTATGGGAGTTTCTATACACTATGCTAGATGTTTAACTTCCTACAAAAGGAGTCTTACAACACTTAGACAATATGATCATAGTATAATACTTAAAATGACAAGAGTACAGAAAAGCCTTGAAGGACTACATTTTAGTATTTTAGTACAATGTTACTGAATTCAATATTTTTTAAGCAAGCACTGGGAAAACCTTAATTAGATGAAATCAGAGGAAAATTCTGCAGAGAGTAAGAAGGCAAATGACAAGTCTTAAGGGGTATATTGGGTTTACGTGGCAAGGTTTTTGTAGCAGGGGGGCTGCAGGGGTGGCTTCTGTGAGAAGATACCGGAAGCTTCTCCCATATCTGACAAAGCCAAGTTCCAGCTGGCTCCAGCATGGACCTGCTGCTGGCCAAGGCTGAGCTAATCAGCAATGTTACTAGCACCTCTGTGATAAGACTTTTAAGAAAGGGGATAAAACTGCTGTGCAACAGCAGCTGGGAAAGAGGAGTGACAATATGTGAAAGACAACCCTGCGGACACCAAGGTCAGTGAGGAAGGAGGGGGAGGAGGTGCTCCAGGTGCCAGAGCAATGATTCCCCTGCAGCCTGTGGTGAACACCATGGTCAAGCAGGCTGTCTGCCTGCAGCCCGTGGAGGACCATGGTGGAGCAGATATCCACACTGCAGCTCATGGAGGATCCCATGCCAGAGCAAGTGGATGTGCCTTGAAGGAAGCTGCAGCCCATGGAGAGCCCACACTGCAGCTGGCTCCTGGCAGGACTTGTGACCCTGTGGGGGACCCATACTGGTGCAGTTTGTTCCTGAAGGACTACATGTCGTGGAAAGGATCCACACTGGAGCAGTTCATGAAGAACTGCAGCCTGTGGGAAGGACCCACACTGAAGAAGTTCGTGGAGGACCATCTGCCGTGGGTGAGACCCCATGCTGGAGCAGTGGAAGAGCATGAAGACGACAACACGGCAGAGACATGTGATGAACTGACCACAACCCCCTTCCTCCGTCCCACTGCACTGCTCAGGGGGAATACGTAGAGAAAATCAAGAGTGAAGTTGAACCCGGGAAGAAGGGAGGGGTGGGAGGAAGGTGGTTTTAGATTTGTCCTTATTTCTCATTATCCTACTCTGAGCTTTTGATTAGCAATAAATTAATTTCCCCAAGTTGAGTCTGTTTTGCTCGTGATGGTAATTGCCGAGTGATCTCTCCCTTTCCTTATCTCAACCCATGTGCCTGTTGCCATATTTTCTCTCCCCTGTCTAGTTGAGGCGGGGAGTGATACAGCGGCTTTGGTGCACACCTGGCATGCAGCCAAGGTCAACCTGACCACAAGGGGTTTTAAATGAAAGAGTATTGAACATATTCTTTAAGACAAAATGAAAAGTTCAGTTCAGTCACACTGAAACAGCAAGCCATATTGTCATGCAATGATTCTGTCCTCACAGGAATTAATGACTTTCTAAAGTGCAATGGATGTGTATCTGATGATCTAAAACTGTTGTCCTCCGTATTTCTGGGAGTTTTTCTCTTAGATAAGAGTCAAAGTCAGCTTGAAAGAAAAGGGTAAAGAGCTGCTACTTCTACTAGTTCCACCTCATTGATTCAGTTGACTTCCTTTATTTCATGAGGTTAACGGTTGGACTTGATGATCCTAAGGTCTTTTCCAACCTAGATGATTCTATGATTCTAAGATAAAGTCGCCTCTTGTGTTGGCAGTTACTGTATTACTTAATACCAGGCAATACCCTTTCTGTCATATTACCTGAAGGAATATAGGCAACACAATGTAACCAGTGCTCCAGAAAACAAACCATCTGATTCAATTCATAACCTATCTGCTCATCTGTGGAATGTCACTAGAATACCTCTCCAATAAAGACAAGTGGTACCTCAAAACAGCCAATATGGTACTAAGTTGAACAGTTAGCTATGTTATATCTAGATGTCTTTTTAAAAGTTTATAGATATTACCAGATCTGCGCTATTAATTTAAGATATACGCTGGACAGTAAACCTGCCATTTATAAAGATGGTAATTGGGAGTTTAAAAAAAAAAAAAAAAAAAAGCATTGTGTCAACCATCTTCCCCCTTTCAGATGCTCTCCAATCCTGTCTTCCAAAAACACACTCCTCTACTACACAGACAGATCCTACTCTTCATATCAAAGAATAAAAGATAAAGAAAAACAGTACTAAAACCAATGCTATTCACCCCTTTGATAAGTTTTCATGCCACAGGTTTTACTCATACCCTCAGCTGTCTGTAACTTTCCAAGACCTCAGAGCTGATGATCCACAGAAATAAAAAAATTGAAAAAACATGCTTTTGACACACAGGAGAAAAAGGATCTATCTAACCATTCAGAGCAGCTATGAGGATCTCCTTGCCTTAGCCCAACCAAGACCTCACAGCTTTGTCCCATATACAAGCTGGAACACGTGATCTAATTTTAAGTCGCTGCCATCAACATCCTAGTGACAATAACCCAGCACAATTTTTTACAACATAGGTCACATTTTCATTGCATTTCATAGCCTACACAACCAGGACACCTAGCAAAATTGTCAAGTCCCATCTTATTGCAAGTAGCGTAATACATGATGGCTTTAAAAAAACAAACAAACAAAAAAAACCCCTACCCATACCTACCCTGAGGATCAAATCTCATTATAAGAATTCTTCTAGTCCACACAGCAAGTAAGAAAAAGCTTGAAGACATATACACATGTTCTACCAGCTCAAAACTCAGTGAGTAAATAAAATACAAGCAATTTTAAAACCTTTTTTTTGAAGGCAAAACTTTGTTAATATAAGATTTAGTTGTTTTGCTTTCTTTAACTAAAAACCAGCAAGCCTTACCATTGATTCCGGGCAATACTCAGGTGCTCGCTGCAGTAAGTGCTTCAAACGGGAATCACTCTTAGAAGACAAAATCTGTTATAAACAAAACACACTGTAAAACATATAGAATGTAACTACACATTCAATACTTGTTTTAATTGATTTAATAATTTTTAGACTTACTACTATCTACCCTTAGACAACTTTGGTTAACAGTTAATATGTAAACAATGCAAAGTTAAGATTTTCTTTTATATACCTATAGTCTTTCAACTATGTTCCGCTTTTTATGAAGAAGGAATTTTTACATTTAGAAGTTGTCCTGGTTTCAGCTGGGATAGAGTTAATTTTCTTCCTAGTAGCTCGCGTAGTACTGTGTTTTGGATTTAGTATGAGAATAATGCTGATAACACACTGATGGTTTAGTTGTTGCTAGGTACGGCTTACACTAGTCAAGGACTTTTCAGCTTCCCGTGCTCTGTCAGGTGCACAAGAAACTGGGAGGGGGCACAGGCAGGACAGCTGACCCAAACTGGCCAAGGGGCTATTCCATACCATATGATGTCATGTTCAATATATAAACTGGGGGGAGTTGTCCAGGGGCCAGTGATCGCTGCTCGGGGACTCGCTAGGCATCGGTTGGTGGGTGGCGAGCAGTTGCATCACTTGTTTTTTCCCCCTAGGTTTTGCTCCCCTTCTTATTGTTTTCCTTTTCACTATTTTTAATTATTATTGTTGTTGTTGGTATTATGATAATTTTATTTTTATTATTAAGCTTTTCTTATCTCAACCCATGAGTTTTCTTACTTGTACCCTTCCGATTCTCTCCCCCATCCCACCAGGGGCAGGAAGGGTGAGTGAGCAGCTGTATGGTGCTTAGTTGCTGGCTGGGGTTAAACCATGACAGAAGTCAGTAAGAATTTCCTCCTCGAACACTTCAGTCAAAAAGTTTCCATTGAATACGCAGTGTGAAAAACAGAGGATTTCTGCGACACATATCAAAATATTATACAACTATTTACTTCATTAACATTCTGCTACATGACCTTAGGCAACTAAACTCCTTCCAAAAAAACCTGAAACAAGTAATTTTTGTGGAACAAAGATGAACAAAACCTAATTTAGTTAAAGAGACTATCAAAACTAACAGGTGAATGAATACTACCCACAGCAGAGCAAGATCAAGTTAAGCACCTCCTAAGCAAACTGAACATCCAGAAGTTCATGAGTCTGGATGGGATGCCAACCGAGGATGTTGAGAAGCTAGCCATTGCAAGGCAGCTTTGCTACCATTTTGAAAGATCATGGTGACTGGGTGAGGTTCCTGATGACTGAAAAAAGAGACAAACGTCATACCTGTTAGAAAGGCAAGAAGGATAACCTGGGGAATTACAGGCTGTTCAGCCTAACCTCACTCCACAGGAAGATTGTGGAACAAATCCTTGCAGAAGCCAAGTTGGGGCACATGAAGGACAAGGTGGTGACTGGGAACAGTCAGCACGCATACCAAGGGCAAATTTAGCCTGATATCTTTCCATAACGAAAAGACTGGTTTAGTGAAAAAGTGGAGAACAGTGTACATTGTCTACCTTGACTCTGAAAAGGTTTTTGCATGGTCTCCCACTGTATCTTTAGAGCCAAACTGGTGAAACATGGATGGAATGGGTGGCCTACAAGGTGGGAGACAAACTGCCTGGACAGTAGGGCTCAAAGATTAGCAGTCAGCAGTTCAATGTCTAAGTGTTGGCCACAGAGAAGTGGTATAACATAGGAGTCAAACCAATACAGTTAATGGCTTTATTAGTAAGCCAGACAATGGGACAGAAAAAATCCTTTTTTTCTGTTGTAGGCAGATGAGCCTAAACTGGGAGCTGTCATGAATATACTGGAGGGTGGAGCTGGTACTCAGATGTGTTTCAACAGACTGTAGCAATGGGCTGACAGGAAACTCAAGCAGTTCAACAAAGGCAAACACAGAATCTTGCAGCTGAAATGAATAACTCCACACAACAGTACAGGCTGGGCACTGACCAGCTAGAAAGCAGCTTTGCAGAAAAGGGTGTTGGGTCCTAGTGGATGATAAATTGAACGTGGGTCAGCAGTGCACCGATGCGCTACCAAAAGCTAACCGTGTACTGTACTTCATTAGCAACAGCACTGCCAGCAGGTTAAAGGAAGATGACCATTCTTTTCTATTAGGCACTAATGAGGCCACATCTGTAATACCAAACCCAGTTCTGTGCCACCCCTGTGCAAGGAATGTTATTGATGAAATGCAGAGCATCCAGCAGAAGGCCACAAAGGATGCTGGACTTTACAACATACCAAGACAGGCCAAGATAAAAGAATCTGTTCAAACTGAACAAGGGTTAAGAGGGAGCAGGGGGGGAACCTAAATTCCTGTCTTCCAATACCTGAAGATGGATTATAGAAAAGACAAGTCAGACTGTTCTCAGAGTGGTACAGTGGAATGATGAGCTGCAAAAGTAACAAGTTGCAGTAAGAGAAATTCTGACTGGATGCAAAGGAAAAAAAAAAAAAAAACGTCACCATGAGAGTAGTTAATTGCTGAAAAAGATTCCCCAGAGAGGCCGTAGAAAGCCCATCCTTGAGGATATTTAAACATTGACTAACCAGATCCTCAGCAACCTCATTTAATCTTGAAGCTAGCACCTCTCTGAGCAGGAGGTTAGACAAAATTACTCTTCCAACTCAACTTATTTTGCATAGCTATACTTGGGGAAGAAATCTTACCTCACCTTATTTGCTTTCATACACAATTATGAATCATGTAAATTTATTTTTTTCCCCAGGTGTCTTTCATACCATTTTGTAGTGTTGCTCATCTCATTTTCTTACAACAGTAGCAATATTTTAACAGTTTATTACAAGATGCCTTTACCTCATCTATCTTTTTGCTGTTGGCTTTGTTTTGTTTTAAAATTTCATTAAAGTATTAATGTAAGTTGAGCTCTCAACACATTTTAAATTGTCTTCTAGTCCCACATTAATGATGTTTTTAGTTCTTGTTCCTTTAGCAGTCCAATTAAGTAAAACATTTATAAATTAAAACAAGAAACTGGGCAACAAATGGGATGGAAACAGACCAATTAATGTGGGATATGAAACTGGAAATTACAGGAGTAACTGAAACATGGATGCATTTCAGATCTTTCAAAAGGAGAAATACATTACAGTTCTATTCTAAATTTGCAACATGGTAAACTCATGGAAGGAAAAACAAGAGAACAATAGCACTGGTTTGAGAAAGGAGAGCAAGAGAAGAACTGCACCAATATTTGGGCTCTTCTGAGGTCACAGAATAATAAAATGATTCAGATTGGAACGGATTTCAGAAGATTATTTATTTCAACCTCCAGCTACAAGCAGGGTCAACTATGAGGCCAGACCACGTTGCTCCGGGTTTTACCCAGTCAGGTTGTGGAAACCTCTGAGAATGGAGAATGCACAGCCTCTGTGTTTGTGTGGTGGAAAAATTCCTCCTTGCAACCAGCTGAAACTCTCTAGTTTCAATTTATGACTGCTTTCACTTGTCCTTCCACTATGTACCACTGTGAAGAGCCTGGCTGTGTCTTCTGAGCAATCTTATTACAGGTATTGGAAGGCTGCTCTGAGGTGCTCCTTCTTCCCCAGGCTAAAGGCAGTTCCCTCAGCCTCTCCAGAGAGGGCATGCGATCCAACCTCCTGATCACCTTGGTGACTCTGCTAACTTGTTCCAGTTAACTGATGTCTTTCTCGTAACAGGGGGTACAAAACTGGACACAGTATTCTAGATGTGGTTAGCAAGTGGTGACTAAATGGGGAGAATAATTTCTCTAGACCTACTGGCTATGTTTATGTTAATGTAGCCCAGGACATCATCTTTAATGTTGGGGCACACTGCTGGATCATGTTCAGCTTGCACCAGTACCCCTGGGTCCTTTTTCAGCAAATCTGCTCCCTTGCGAATCAATCTCCAACTCATATTGTTGCAAGTGATTCTTTCTTCCCAGGTGTAGGACTTTGCCTTTGTCCTTGATGAATTTCATAAAGTTCCTATTTCCTTCCATCTGTCCAGGTCCCTCTGGATGACAAGAAGATATCAAGATATCAACCTTTCCTTTCAGCTTGGTATTGCCTGAAAACTCAACAAAAGTGGAATCTCAGACCACTTTGGTATTCCACTTCTTATTAGCCTGCTGGCAGAGTAGGACTATCTAACCTCTATCTCTGAGGCTGATTATCCAACCAATTTTTTTACTCATCTAGTAGTCCATCTATCGAAACCATATTATCCTAAAATAGAATACAAAAATATTGAGGGAGGCAGTGTCAAAAGTCTTGCTAAGTCAACACAAATGACATCTGCTCCTTTCCCCTCATCCAGAAATTCAGCCTTATTATCAAAGGCAATCAGGTTTGTCAGGCATGATTTACCCCTTGCATGCTCAGAGACGTGTTCTGAGACGACTCTGTCCATGATTTTCACAGGGGTTTAAAAGAAGATGAGTAGCCTGTAGTTTGTTGGATTGGGAACTGTCCTTTGGGTTTTGTGGTTTTGGTTTGGGTTTTTTTGTTTGTTTGTTTTGGGTTTGTTTTTTTCTTTTTTTTTCTTTGAAGATGGGTACATTGTTTGTCCTTCTCCAGTCATTGGGGACCTCCCCCAAGTTCCACAACCTTTCAAAAATGAGAACAACCTTGCAGTGACACCAGCCAGTGCTCTCAGGACCCTCAGATGCAGTCCATCTAGTCCCACGGACTTGTATGGGTCAAATTTTCGCAAATTATTTCTGACTCAACCACTGCCTGTTACTGGTAGTACTCCTCCTTGAACCCCATCTCTGTGCACAGAGGACTTGGAAACCTTGTTAACAAAGACTCAGGAAAAAAGGCATTCAGTACCTCTGCCTTACCTGTGTTTGCTGACACTAAATCATGTGCTGCATTCAGCAACAGGTGCACATTTTTCCTTCTTCAGCCTTTAAGTACTGCCATAGCATTGTTGCCCTTGATATCCTCTGGAAGTCTCAACTCCAGTTGAGCTCTGTCTTTCCCAATATAACCTGAACATGCCTGGGCAAACTGTCTAAATTCCCCTTTTATAACCTTTCCCTGCTTCTACTTTCTCTATATTGCCTTTCTGCATTGAAGCTTGTTGATGACTTCTCTGTTTAGCCAACCCAGCCTCTTGAAACATTAAAATGTTTTCCTGAGGACTGAGATGGACTGTTCTTATGCTTGGAGGAGGATCAGGATAGAAATCTCTGGCGTGGTGCAAAGATGAATGCTGCCAGGAACCTTATCATAGTGAAACTTCCCAGAAATAAACTTAGGAAAAAAAATGTCTATTAAAGAAAGACAGGCCCACTTATTCCTTGCTACAGAATACTACTAAGAATACAAAATAATTACATGTTTGAATCGTGTTAGTTCACAACCAAAGCTGTAACTCGAGTTTTCTTTTACAAAGGACTCACTTAAATGTAGCTGAATTACTACAGCAGAATTCCTAACTCTTAATCAAGCCTTTTTCCTTAACTGGCAGGATCAATAAAACCACCAGGTCTCCTGTGCCCTTCAGTCTATCCCCTGGGCTGTAGTTACCTTTTAACCATGCAAGGCCTCCCTCAATAGTATCACTGGTGTCCATGTAGATGAGCAGCCAATGGCTAATAGTCTCAGGCTCAAAAAACCCTTGCAATTTCTGCAATGTCCTAGATCTAAGCCTCTAAAAACCAAACCACCTTAGACAGCAAGCCTCATCTGCAGACGAGTGCCTCCATCCCCTGCAGAAGGGAGTCTTTCTCCTGGTGGCACTGTTTACAACCAGTTCATTAGGCCAAGATGGCTCCCTGATGAAGCTTGTTTCTCCTTATCTGTTCTAAGGTCCCAAATCTATTCTGTAAGTGTACATCCAAAGACAGGTCAAGAAACTTTCCTGCTGTCAGGAATCACAAACTTTCAGTCTCCACTAAGCATAGCTTCTGGCCCTCTTTCTTTCCATACAATGCATAGTTCAGGCTATTGCCCCTGCAGGTTCTCCATGAAGATCTTGTCTAGCTCCCATTTACACTGAGGCAATGCTTCTACCCTCCGCTTCTTTACCTGACAGTTCAGGCAGCTGACCAGAGCATGACTCCCACAGTTTGAGCACCATTGACTCAAGGAGAAACACCATTCTTTCCCTGCAGCCCAAGACTTGGATGGACACATTCTTCCTCAAGAGCTCCCTCTGGGTCAGGACCTCCAACATGTCATGAGTGGTTTGCCACTGACAGAGCCTATCCTGTTGCACATACTAGGTGTGCAGTCTCAAGCAGCACATCTGCACCACCTGCTGGCCCTCTCCACAAGAAATATCTGTGTTAATGCCCAAATTCCTAAATTTCTGCCTATGCACCCTAGTTGCTGGCATTCCCTAAACATTAAACAGAAAAATGGGGCGCAAGCCTGCTCTCTTTCCCTGCTGTCCCTGGCAAGTAACTTCAATGTTTTACGTCTGAAACTACCACGTCAAGAAGGAAAACTTGGGTTTTTAAAAAAAATTATTATTATTAAATAAATTATCATGTCAGGATGGTACAGTGTAGTGGTACAGACAAGGCAACAAGTGCATGACAAATATTTTAGAAAAGGTGTTTGGAGAGATGGAAGAAGGCAAATCATTCAGCCAACTCTGTTCCCTTACAGTCACCTCCCACATATGTAAACCTTCATCCTACAAATTTGATGTTTAAGACAAGGGGGTAAGTATCAAATAATACATTCCAAAATGGATTCAACGAAGACAAAGCATTTGAATTGTACTGCACAAAATGGTTAAGTTGCACAAAATGAAAATCAGTAGAAAAATAGTAGACAGCCCCTTCAGCCAGTTTGTTGGCCTATATCAAAGGATCATTCAGCAAGTGATGCTACCAGCTTGATGTGAGGTAACCAAGACAGCTGCTTATAGAACAATTTGATGGGCACCAGTCTTGCTTTAGACTTGTTCTAGACCTCTCGCCACAACGACTGAATACGCTGATTATCTGAGTAGAGAGAGATCATCAAGAGGAAGCAAGATCAGAGTATCTTACAAAAAACACAGAAAACCCTACAGAATAATTACAACCAGTATAACAGAAATGGGATGAAATTTGACAGTAAAAAGCTCAAGGCCTTTCATGAAGAGCTAACAGGAATTCACATGATAAACCAGGATCTTCAAACCAATGCAACAGAAGCAAGAATTGGACAGTTTATTCCAAATGCCCTCTCAATGCAGCTACTAAACCTGTTGATTAAATTTGTTTACATTCAGGAATGGATATCTTTCTTTTACTTACACATAAATTTTAACACATTTTTTAAGACTGAGTGCTATACTTTCATTTATAATACTGTGTACAGTTTTGCTTACCTGTATTCAAAGAGATAAACTTATGCTGGAAGGGCTGCAAGAATAATTATAGGAATTGAGAGAATATCTTACGCAGAGACTACCAGACTTTTCCTTGTTTGGCCTAACAATAGGAAAGCTGAAAAGGGGTTTGGTTGCATTCTACAAATATATCAGGGAGGGATAAGTGCAATTTAAACCAAAAGTTTTGTTAGTACAATCACAGATAAATATAAATTTAATCATAACCAGGTTTAGTGCTTGAATAGCCCCAAAGCGGGTAATGAAGACAAGAAAAGGGGCAGGTATGATGTAAAGACAAAATTTTAATACAAAAATTGTGTATATGTATGCTTTACTGATGTAAAATTTTTATGTATATATATTTACATAAATACACACACACAAAGCTGTACAACATACTATCCAAAGGTAGAAATCTAGACATAAGCTGTGGAAAAATATTTTCCAAGCTTGAATTTAGCACAAACAGCTCTTTGTTGTTATCTTATAAACAGAGTAAGTAAGCAGATTTTTGCTGGATTCACAAAGCCATATATCATAATAAGTATCTCAGCTAAGAAACAGACTAAGTATCTCAGCTAAGAAACAAGAACTGGCAGGAAGAAAGGACAGTACCGACATCTTGTTCTTCATTCTAAATTCCCCCAAACTTGGAAACACACAAGACTCAGAAATTGGGTAAAATACCTTCACCCCTCCCATTTCCTAACGAGCTTATCACTTCTTGATCAAATCCTGACCTCAGATTTGTATCTGCATTTCTCCTCAACTTCAGCAGAACCTGTTTTCCACTATGAAAGGAAAGAGGACTACAGTTTTAAACCTTTAAGTTCTCATTTAAATAACAATAATATTACATCTTATGATTCACACAGAAAATAATTTCCTTATAACCCTAATCTTGCTACATCATGGTCTGGTCTAAAGGCATGACTTTAACTCTGAGGGATAAACCTAATTTAAAACAAGCTTACCTGTTCACAGACATCACGGCACATTAAGTTGTCCTTTGCATGGTAACAACAAGATAAACCTATGGAGAAGCAGGGAGGGAAAGAGATATTTAAAAGACCTGAAACACTTATCTATTACTTCTGAACAGAAGCGCCCACTTGATGGCCTATCAGGACGATTTGTCTGGTCCACAGACAACCATGAGAAATTTTCCTTCCCACAAGGCAAAAACAGAATGTGAAAAATTTTTTGTTCTGAAGTTGACACAGATCTGTGCATCGAGCCTCACAGAATTACCTCTGAACACTCACTTCCATCAAAAGGAGATCTCACTCCCCTTCCTTCTGCTTCTGGCCACATTTCTGCTACTTAACTTGCACTAGCTCGGCACCTGCCAAATTCCTTTAGGAGGCAATTCAATTTATTAACCCAGGGAAAATTAAAAAAAAAAAAAAAGGTGAACAAAAAACCCCCCAAAAAACTCCATAGAGACTATATGCCTTTGCAAATTGAATCATCTCACAGAATCTGAAGAGTGCAAGAACCCAGTTAGGAACAGGTGGAAAAAGGAAATCAGAGCAGAATTTCACACAGAGGTGAACACAGCTGCTCACTGAACTTTGGCTTCTTAAAAACTTGGAAGAAAACTGTAAATTGTTTCACTAGCGATGGATGATTACGAGTGGTTTTGCCTGACTAGGTAGAAGTCATAGAGCAAAAACAGATATGAACACATCAACAGAAAAACAAATGAGAACGGAAGCACTGAGAAGTCATGACCAAGGTTTAAAGCAGCATTTTAAACATTACACTTTGTTGTGCTTTGCTGCCCCTACCATCCAAATATTTCCATCATTCACAGTTAAGCTTGGCCAATATAAAATGAATTGCACAACATCTTGATATTCATGTTCATCCTCACTGCCCAGTGTTTGGAACAGTGTATGAGAAAATAGACAAACAGATGTTTCCTTCAAAGCTTTTACTTCCACGCACATCTTCGCACACAGGATCATTTAATGATTATAGACTTCTGCTTAACTGTATCTGAACTACATATCACACCAATACAAGATAAAAACAATACTGGACAACGATATCACACATATGAAGTTGTATTTCACAATACCTAGTTACTAAATGGACTTTGACCGAACCATAAGAGGGACCTTGGGCATGAATTCCTTGATAATTCCACAGTTTACAAGTGTTTTCATCTGAAAGCTTATAGTTGTTACAAGAAGATAGCCAACTTAAAAAAACCAAAAGAATCCACCACCACCAAACCCAAAATTCTCCAATATTGAAATGACATTAAAAAAGAAAAGAAAATTTCA